>JBBCBC010000029.1:25983817-26188785 GCA_037126765.1 Stenogyne calaminthoides | reverse complement strand
TTCCTAATTTCCAATTATTTGAGCCCATCCGAGTTTGTTTCGTTTGTCTTCTTAAAGAGGTAGGGTTAGTGATTTTTTTTTAAGGTCAGAGGGAGTTGGGTGTTCAAGTTGGATTATTTTCCTATTTGGATGCTATTGTGGAGAGTTTTTGGATTTATGGTCTTTGTATATGCGGTTAAAACTACGACCCAAAGTGTGAAGGACGAGTGGAAGTGGGTTGGAAATCCTAGTGGAAGGTTTGTAACGGGCGAGATGCACCGCTCGATCGCGGAGAGTTAATTTCGACGAAAGTGCCCGACGTTTTTCCATGATTCAAGATCCGGTGGAAGGCCATCCCGCCTAAAGTCTCGGCATTTGCATGGAAAAGGTTCGATGTAATACCTTCTAAAGAAAATATCTTTAAAAACGGGTCGACTAAAACTGGTTGTCCTGCACTTTGTCCCCCGCCTACTCGCTTACCAGAGAGTCTTCGATGACCTTCTTTTTACTTGCCGATTTTCTCTCCTTGTTTGGGAGGATGTTCTTCATGGTTGGGGAAATCAACTTTTACTCGACTTCTCCGAAGGACCATTTCACTAATTTACGGCGCGATCAATCTGGGCTTACTCAAAAGAAAAAAAAATTTTGATTCGCAAGAACTATCTCGCGAGATCCTGAAGTCCGTAAATGAGATCATTTTCAAAGAGAGTATCTATTCATTGGAGAAACTCTTAGATGTGATTAAGTTATGTTCATGGAAATGGATTAGAGCACATTACAGATTATCCTTTTATGCCCTGCTTATATCTTCGGAACATCATCCTTAGATTATTCGCCATAAATTATGGACCGATTTCCTATGTATGTATATTATGGGATTAGAGTACCTTGTACTACATAATGATATTTCATCTTTTGCTTTAAAAAAGAATTAAAATATTAAAGAATAATAAAAGTATGTGCGTTTTTACTTTCTCATTTATCTATCTAATCATTTAATACATATTATTATAAAAATAAATGTAAAGAGTAAAATTCATACCACACGTTATTTATTTCTCCTATATTGAGATAAAAAATTCTTCTCTTTAATGTGTTTTTTACATAATTTAAATTTATTTGTCTCATACTTATTTACCTATTTACTTAAATGGTTCTGTTTTATACTTGTTTATCTCTTTTCATATGAAAGACATAAACTAACTATTAATTTTTTAACTATCTCCTCCGACATTTCAAAAAATTTATCTTATATCATCAATTTTACCAACAAAATTAAAGTAATCTTTTGCCCCAAAGACATAGCCAAGGGTAAAGCTTGTGGTGATGTGGGAGAAATTTCAAGAACGTGGGTTCGAACTCCGTGTGGGGACAAAATTCATCTCGATTTACAACGACACAGATGAAGTTGGGGTTATCTTGAAAAGTATGTTTTTACTTTGTATAACCCTACCTAAGTTTTGTTTATTTATTTGTCAATAAATATTTAATCATTGTTGCATTAAATATGAATGAATGTTATATATGTTTATCACCGAACCCGCTCAATAAGACAAGATGATGACGTTGTAGAGTTAATTTGGTGATACCACATCACTAAAGATCAAATTAACAGCCCTCGTAATTAAGTACAAATTCACAACAAATGGAAATGAAATCGAACCATCACGAGCGGTTGAAGACCTAGACTCAGATGATCTTGCTCGACCAAGGGATCACACCCAAGGCATTTAATGCGCTGAATGAGGACTTACAGAGGACAAATTCTTCGGTATGAATATACAAGAATTAGACCTCGGCAGCGATGTTTCTTAATCTCCGGCCCCTTAAAAAGATCGTGTAGAAATTAATAACTATTGCTTTTGACTTATGATGGGAAGAGAGTCAATGCGATTCGATACCTATATCTTGGGCAATATTATTAATTACATGACGATTGGTCGACATTTAATACGAGAATCGGCGTCTGAGTACGCGTCTTGCTTTATTTGTCCCTCGTGGACTCATATCCTTTATCATGTCAAATCTTACAAGGGAAATTTATTTAGATGGATAATAACGCCGAGTTGTCTTTACTCAAGGACAAAGATATTAATTAATATAAAGCTTGTTCAATGGCTTAATTAATTAATGAACTAAGATAATCTTAAAAGCGGAAATAATGACCTGAGCCATGTTACATTATGAAATCGTAATATGGGTTAAGATGAATAGTTCAATATTAATTTTATAGTGGAAAGAAATTAATATTAATGGACTTGAATAATATTTGGCCCAAAAAATATTATAGCTTAAAAATTCCATTGGAGTCCAATCTTAACTCTCCTAAAGGCCCCCAAATAGCCCAAAATAAAGTCCAATTAATGTGAGAGAGAAGAAAATATTCTTGATATATTTCCATGTCCTAATTTTCAAAATTATGTAGAAATAAGGAAAAAAGATTGTCTTGATTTTCTTGTAGATATTTTATGGAAAGAGATAATTATTGTAGGAATACATAATTATCCCATAAATTCAAGAAGTCAAATCTTGACTCATTATCCTTGTTGATTTTTCAAAATATTGAAAAAAAGAAGAGGGAAGGAGATTTTTGTGGAAAATTTAATTAAGGAGAAAAGAATATAGGAGATATATTCAAGATTTCTTGGAGACCAAAAAAGATTTTCTTCCTTGTTTTCCAAGCCAAAATTTTAACCCCCTCCTCCCTATATATAGATGATTTAACTCTTCATTCCCCAGTGCAATTCCATGTGTTGGAAATATTAGAAATCCGTAGGTGGTAGCAAAATATTTTATTTTCTCTCCATTAAAATCGATTCGTTGAAATCTTCCCAACGGATAACGCAAGTGGACTTTGGGGATATATTTGGGAAGGCCCTCGGGTTGATTCATCCGCTTGATTTTTCAAGAGATTAGTAATTCCTAACTCCTAGTTCAAGCATGTTTGGGATTTACGGAATTATGTGTGACGCATGTTGTTTATTATTATGTTGAATTAATTTAGGATTAATTCATGCTAGTAATTAACTATTGAATTTAAATATGTATTTAAATAATCACCTCCGAATAGATCCCACACCCGATTTTCCCTAACAAAATTATCGAGCTCTGGTTTCGAGCTCGATTTTTTAAATTGTTATTTAAATTGTTGGACATTAAATTCAACCTGGATAGTAGAATTCTAGATCTTTTTTGCGTATCCAATTGTGTGGTATTTAATGTGTTTATTTTCATGCGTATGAATGAATGGTTTTTAATTAAACTCGTTGGTTGTTTTTTCTCGAGAAAAAATCCACGAGTAGATTAACTATTTGATTTGTTCAATGTAATAGAGTCGGTTCTAGATTTAAGGTATTTATTTTTTGTTAAATAAATTGTAACTTGACGGAGAGAAGCGAGGCAATTAGAAACAGAATCGGGAACCGTCGTGGGCGGCGTCGCGCCCATGTGAAATGTGTTAAGGGAGGCACGTGGCATCATTAATCTGATTACCTTGCCTATGCGAATTTTAATATTAAGCTAAGGCGGGATCAACATCTCACCAACGGAAGTAATGTAATGCCGAGAAACCAATATAATGAGAACAATATGTAAAGTGATGAAGTGATTGTCGTATATGGTATTGATGCAACCAGCTTTCTGTGGCCGAAAGTCGTCTGCGGCAAAATTTCTGCGGGAGACCACCTATTCATCGCGAACCCACGTCATATGCTGCGCCCTGGCCTTGTAAGGGCGCGGGCAAAACTGCCGCGGATCGAGCATCTTATCCCGAAAGCAAGCCGCCAAGCGTGACGTTTCAAACGGAGTTACATTCGAGGACGAAACAGGTGGGAGAAATTCAAGAGCGGCGTTTCTTCAAAATCAAAATCAAAAGAAAATCAAACCATGCGGTTGGATAATGCATGCCCAATGTGTTTGTTGACGGTCAAATAATTAACGATTCCGATGTGGCTTGTTGAATTTGACCACCAAATAAATAATTAATCGAACAAAACAACTGCGGGAAGAACCGTAGTTCTTCCTGAAATATGGTGTAGGTATATAAGTGGAATGAGAGTTTTTTTTACAATGAAAGGGTGAGGTCCTTTATATAAAGAGAACCGAAGACGACAAATCATAAAGCCGACAAATCATGTGCGTAAAGCATGACAAAAACATATGCGTAAGCATGACAAATCACTAAGCACGACAAATCTTTAAGACGACCGGATCACGTGGTCTCCGGTGAGACCCTATCGACGTCAACAATTAAATCTCCGGCCGACGTGTGATAAATCTGGTAATCTTTGATGTGTGATAAATCTGGTGACAAATAATAGCCCCCAAGATCGAGGGTGGACGTTGTTCGAGCTCGATCTTGTTTCATGTCTCAACCAAATTTTATCTTTTTGTTTGATCTGCCCGATCCATTTGTTTGCCTCAGGAAACTTGCTCGGTGCCGTGATATCAGAGATCTTGATCGTTCGGAATGAGCCCATGCGTAGAGGATCTTTTAACCGTCGTCGATCTGATGCATGCTTTCGTGGCAATGATGTGAGCCCCGTCGTGCCGAGTCTTTTATGTGCTTGCCGGGGGAACCGTCGTCTGATGTATATGTGCTTTCGTGCTTGAGACCCGTCGTCTGAGTCTTTTTACTTTCGTGCCGGGGGGAATCGTCGTCACGAAATCTTTTTCTTCGTGCTTGAAGACCCGTCGTGCGAGTCTTTTACGTACTCGTGCGCCGGTAAAATGTGAAGTCACGCTGTGCTGAGGAGCCCCGTGTCACGAAGTCTTTGATCTTCGTGCCGGGGAGCCGCGTAAATGCAATGCCGTACTCGTGCCGAGAGCCCGTCGTCGGAATCTTTATCTTCGTGCCGGGGAGCCAGAAATCGTCACAGTCTTTATGCTGTGCCCGAGGCCGTCGCCTGAGAGTGCTGCATCTTCTTCTTGAAGGAGTTAGTCGTCTGAAGTCTTTTACATGCTTTCATCTTGGGGAACCCCGTAATCTTAATCTTTACGTATAAATACTTGAGAGCCCGTCATCCTGAAGTCTTTTCTATATCCTTGGGAAAATAGTCTTCAAAAGTAACAAATCGGAAAGAAGCTAGGATAAGTATCACCTTTCAGAAGGATGAGCAGTGTGAATGTGGCTCGTTAGAAGGCGAATGGGATCTATAGGATGACCGAGTCTTGAATAACAAATCGAAGAAGGCGAATGGGATCCTGGCCGTCCGGCGGTGTAGTGACACAAATCGAAGAAGGCGAATAGGATCTCTTCTGAGATGGCGGAATGCCGAAGATAACTCGTCGGAGAAATGAATAGAGATCTTTTCGGGATGGCGGTCTTGATAACTTTCGTAGAAGGCAGATGGGATCTGCTGAGATGAAGCGAGTCTTGAAAATGGCTAGATTGGAAAGGCGAGAGAGATCCCCGCCGTGATGAGCAGGGGTGTTCGACGAGATGGCTCGCCGAGAGCCAGATAGATCCCCGCCTTTAACGAAGTAGGGTTTTCAAAGCGGAGCTCGTGAGAGAGTTTTCGGATGGATCCCGCCTTGAATGAGCAAAGTTCTAAATGGCTCATCGGAGAGTCAGATGATCCCGCTTTTAACGAGCGGTGTTCCTCTTCGAATATGGGATCCCACTGAATGAAAGTGTGTCTTCAAAATACGCGGATCCCGCCTTTAATTGAAGAGGTTCGAAGCGGCTCCATCGGAGAGAGCTAAATGATCCCGCTGGACGGCAGTTCGTGAGACGGCTCGTAAGAGAGAGTCGTAATGGGATCCCCGCCGGATGAACAGTTCGCAGGATGGCTCAAGAGAGAGCCAGATGATCCCCGCCGGATGAGCAGTGTCTTTCAGAGATGGCTCGGCTGAGAGAGCTGGGACCGATCCCGCCTGTGATGAAGCGGGGTTCGGATGGCCTCGGCTGAGAGAGCGGACCGATCTGCCGAGATGGCGGGTCTTGAGAGATGGCTCGTTGGAGAGAGCCGGATGGAGATCCTACTCGGGATGAAGAAAATCTTTAGAGATGGCTCGTTGCCAGATGATGTGATCTGCTTCGGAATAGAGCGGAGTCTTGAAAATGGCTCGTTGGAAATGAAGGATCATGCACGGGACGAAGAGGTCTTCAAAAATGGCTCATCGGAGAGAGCGGAAGAAAGCTTTCGGGATGAGCAGTGTCTTCGAGATGGTTTGTCAAGAGAGCTTGAGATATTGAGGGAGTTTAGAGAGTTTATATTGCCGTCGTCGACAGCTCTGGCCAAAGCGATTCGCAGCTTTCTCTGTCGGATCGTTTTACCAAGCTATGCGTCCCCATAGAGTAAATTTGCGCTTCGTCATCTTCGACCCTTCTGTTTGGCTGGATTTGCGGCTCTCCTCCGTCGGATCGTGCTTACTAGTTGTCTTGATTATAGGAGTAAATTTAACGCTCGTAAATGCGACCAAAACTACGGTAAAGCGGTTCTTGACGCTACCATTATCGTCGATGGGTCAATGCCGGTCTTCTGAGGGCTAAGAATCGATTAACGATGAATGCCGTAAAAATGATGCGATCTCAAATCGCTTTCGGGATGGCGAAGGCCAGCACCATTCCCGATTGGAGCTCTGGCGTCGGCCGTCGACCCGGCTTTAAAAATGAAGCGGTCCAATGTCGTGTGAATGCGCCCGCTAAAATTGCGGATTGTGCTTCCATAGAAGTGGCGAGGAAAATGGCAGAAAGGAAAATTCAGTCGTCGCCCGTCAAAAGGTAAACGAATCTGCATCTGTTGAAGGTGGAGAATACTTGACATTAAAGCAACGTCGTAGAAATTGTGAAGCCAGCCTTGAAAGGCTGAGTGGTGTTGTCATAGTAAAATGACGATCTCATCTGTAGAGAAAGCGAGAGAATACTTCGTAAAAATGGTGAGATGGATCATGAGTTAGCGGAAAAATAGGAAAGTGAACATAATAAATCATCAAATGAATCTCCTTCAAGCAGTGATTTGGACATCGTGAAATGTAATCGTGGCAGGAAAATGATTAAGTCATCAAAAGTAAATGATCTGCATGGCAGAAGCGAATATAACAAATGGTGATTTGGACATCGTAAAGGTGGCGAAAGCAATAATAGAAATGATTGATGCGTCGTAGATAAAGACCGACGATCTCTCATCGTAAAGGCGAATGTATCGTGATCAGGTGAACATAATGGCGGAAAGTCTAAACGTAGGGAAAGTAATTTGATACGTCGCCGTAAAAGTAGAGCGATCACCGTCATGATCCGCCCATTAAAATATGATTGGACATCAGCAGTGGTAGCCAGCCAGCGGGCTTAAAATCTATTAAAGAAATGACGATCTCAAGCCTAAATGAAGAATACTTAAGCTAAGATAGTGATTTGGACTATCATGGGGGTCAGCGAATAGATATAGGAAGAAAGTGTTGATGCGTCGTAAATAAAATTAAACGATCTCTAATGTGCGGAGAATACTTTGCTAAAGCGTATTGGACATCGTAGAGATGTGGGCAGATGTCGAGAAGATTAGATTTGATGCGATCATAGTGGTAATGATCTCGTCGTCGAGAAAAGTAGTAGTCTTACCCATGTGTAAGTGAAAGTAGACATAATCATCATGAAAAGCGGTATTACCCTAGTAATATAGTGGGAGAATGTCGTCGTCGAAAATGATGATCTTGTGGTGAATGGTAGACATAATCGTCTGACAAGAAAGATTAATTATTACCACCGAACATCGATGAAAAGGTAGTGTCACATGCAGAGAGCAGTCATAATCATCGTAGGGCGGTAGTACGCGTCAAAGTAAGAGAGCATAATAAATCGCTTAGAAAAAGCGGTATTCGACGCCCGAGCGGTAAATAATGTCATTGCTGCGGGCATAATAAATGTAAGCGGTATTACTGCCGACAATGAACGCAATCGTTCTTCGAAATCTGATGAATGCATGGCAAAGTAAATGGCGTAATCATCCTGCGAAAAACCGGTACTCCGCCGAGCAGTAACATAATCTGTCGTAAAGGTAATGAATGTCGCCGAGTAATGAGCCTGTCGTCTCAATGGTGTGCCACTGGCGAGCAGTGGGCATAATCAACCGTCGGCGGTGATATGCAGCAAAGGCGGTGACATAATCGTCATCAAAGAAGCGGTAGTCACCCATGGCGGTAAGTGAGCATAATCGTCCTTAAAGTATTACTGTGTAGCCGACAGTGGTATCGTCAGCAAAACCCAGTGTGCCTCTGCTGAACGGCCGGGCATAATAAATGCATGAGAAGCGGTAGTCTGCAGCGCCAGTGAAAGGCATGTCTCATCATGAAAAGTGATATTGCCAGCGCCGAACAGGCGGGCATAATCGCCAGCAAAGAAATGATATTCTGCCATGCGAGCAATTTTAACATATCGTCGTAAAAGCGGTGTTGCCACATCTTGAACATGTGGGCATAATGTAAATCACTTAGGAAAGCGATAGTCTTGCGCCCGGTGAGAAGCGTAATCACGTAAACCAGCGGTATTGCCCTGTGAAACGGTAGGAACATATCGTCGCCAGCCAGGCAATGCCGATTCAGAATAATGAGCATGTCGTCGGCAGCGGTAATCTTGCGTGGCGAAATAAGCGAGCATAATAAATCCGCAAGAAAAATGATGATAATCTTATGATAATGACATAATCCATAAAAGTGGTATTACCCGTAGAAATGGCCGAACTCAATCGTCGCGAAAAGCCAGCGATACCCTTAATAAAATGGCGAACATAATGTCATAAAATGATATTACCCATAAACGGTGAGCATAATGCATCATTGAAAAGCGGTGGTGCCAATGGCAAAGGCGAACATAATCGTCATACGAAAAAACGGTGGTGCAATGCGGTCATAGCATGTCTGTCATGGCCAGTGAGTGCCGATCTTGAAGGCGAAACAATTATCCTGCGGTATTACCCGGTAGCGAGGGAAGCGGGCATAATCTGTTCTTGAAAGGCGGTGGTGCCCGTGTAGGAGGCGGGCATGTCACGTCAGCCAGAAAAGCGGTGGTGCAGTGAGGCGAGGCATAATCTGTCATGAAAGGCGGTGGTGCCGGTGTAGAGGCCTATGTCGTCGTAGAAAAGTGAGACATTATATTACAGGGGAGGCGGACATAATCGTCGTAGAAAGCCGGTGGTGCAGTAGTAGTGGAGGCCGAGACATAATGTCGTCGTCCCGAGGAAGGCGGTATTGCCACTGTGAAGAATATCGTGTTGAAAGGCGGTATTGTCAGCCGAAAATGCGCCGAAAAATATTAAAGGCCGGGGGGCATAATCGTCGCTAAAAGCGGTATTACCCGCCGAGGAAATCACATAAAACTTTAAAAGTGATAGTGTCGGCGCCCGAATAGGTGGGCATAATCGTCATGAAAAGCGGTATTATACCGAAAAAAGCGGGCATAATCGTCGCAAAAGGCGGTATTACCTTTATGAAGGCGGCGGTAATTGTCGCCATAAAGGGGATGAAACTTTTCATTCCCGTCATAATTCGTGTGTTGGAAATATTAGAAATCCACAGAAAGGTGGTAGAAAATATTTTATTTTCTCTCCATTAAAATCGTTCGTTGAAAGCTTCCCACCGGATAACGCACGTGGACTTTGAGGATATATTTGGGAAGACTCTTGGGTTGATTCATCCGTTTGATTCTTCAAGAGGTAAGTAATTCCAGAATTCTGAATCAAAGACCCTTTGGATTTTTCCCAACAAGGTGTTTTAAATCTCTTCTTCATAAAATTTTTATCTACAAAATGTCTTATACTTTAATAGATAAAGTAGAAAGAACTATAATATTATTGATCAAAGTCACTTTATCCTTTTAAATATTAATTAAAAATTCTCACATTAAAACTTGTACCGTGTCGAAAATAAATAGGTAATAAGTATAGAACGAATCAAATATTATTTTAAATTAATTGTATGGTAAAATTAATTCGTACTCCTAAAACATTGCACTATCATTATTATTATTATTTCAATTGGGAAAAAGTAGTAGTACTAGAAACTTATGACACAAACATAAATTCAGATGGAATTATTCATAACTAGTTAAGTTTTTAAACCAAAAAAGTTAGTCTTGTCATATGCAAAATCACCTCTCAAGTC
This sequence comes from Stenogyne calaminthoides, assembly GCA_037126765.1. NCBI lineage: Eukaryota > Viridiplantae > Streptophyta > Magnoliopsida > Lamiales > Lamiaceae > Stenogyne > Stenogyne calaminthoides. The sequence continues at coordinate 26,178,711 of JBBCBC010000029.1, read as the reverse complement.
ACCCATTCACCTCATTCTTTCTTGTTGATGATGATTCCCAAGCGAGTACTATGTGGGCCCCCACCTGGCCTCCCCCTCAGTTGCTGTCAGGCACAACAAAACCAAAACAAATAAAGGGCCCCCTTCCTTCACACACATATCTCTGCTCCTTGATTCTGACGCGCACTCACACTGACTTTGCTATCGTACCCCACCCATCTTTTTCAAGTTTCAATCAACATTTGCAAGCAAACAATTCTACCTCTCTGGTAAAGATCTCTTCTTTCTGCCCAAATTCAATGCTTTCTTGATATTTATGGGCCTTATGAGTGTTGTCTTTTTTAATCGATTAAATTATGTCGCTTTCTTCTTGGGTTTCATTTAGTCTTGGTTGGTAGGACCTTTCGTAGTGTGGGAGAGAGAGATTTGAGAAGCAGTGAATTGATTCTCTTGTGTTGTTTTTAGTGTTTTTTCGTCTGACTTTCATCTGGGCTACTTTTCTTTTTTTCCAATTTTTCTTTTTTGAAGATTCGCTCTCTCCAAGGTTTATGCTTCGTCTCAGGTTTTTCACCTACCTTAAAATTTGTCATACTGCAGGAAATGTTGATTTTGCAGTTGTTCTTTTCTGATTGTGCAAGTGGGGTGGTGAATTCTTGGCTTTCTTTTTCCAGATTGGGTTTTGAATTTTGTTTCTTCCTGTTTTTGCTAGGTTTCTTGAATTTCTCTGTCTGGCTTCTTTGTGGGTTTATTTGTCTGTTGCTTTTTGTGTGAGTGATTTGTTTAGGTTTCAAGAATTTTATTCTTTCGAGTTTCAAGCTTTTGCCACTTTGTTTCAAGATTTTGTTCAGATTCCTATGCGGTCATCTGTTAAAGTGTGTTGATTGTGTTCTTTTCTTGCAGATCTATGTTATTTGGCATTTATATGCCTTTTTGAATTCTGTTGAAGATGCCTTGTTTACTCTATTATGCTGTTTTCTGTGCTCATGAAATAGGATGTAGGGTCTTTTTAACCTTTTTCTTGGTTGAGACTTGCTTCATATATTCTTGTTCTGTATTTTGTAATGAGATTTTTGAGCTAGTAAGTGATGATATGATCGACTAGTTTAGTTAGAATAGTATATTCACTTGCAAAATGTAGGCGATTCTTCGATAAAATTGGCATCAGAAAAGTGAATTCCTGTTTCTTGTAGCGAACCCTTTAATTTCCGCTTATTTGAATCACAATTCTTGGCTTTATTCCATTATTCTGAGCTTAATTCATTATGCATGTGGCTGCTGTTTCTTGTGAAAAATCATCTTCCAATTATCAAAGTTGAAATATTGCCTATTGAGAGAGGTACTGAATTTTATTGGCTGAAATATATATTCCCAAATATGCACAAGTCTAACTGTTTAGCTTTTTACCTTAATAAAGAGATCAGAGTAACGATCAGTAGCTCCCTGTTCTCGATTCTTTACTTTGATATGTCAATGATAGAAGCTTGTTTTTCTTGCAGTATCAGTAGAGTTAAAAAGACATCCTTATCGTGGTAACTTCTTGTCGGGTTGGTAGGCATTTGAAGAGTGATTATGATATCATCTCATTCTTGATACTAAGGCTACCATCGAACCAGCTGCATTTTGAGGCATGGCTGAGCTAAAGGGTGAGACTTGTGATTTGTGAAGCTATATCATTTCTTGAGTTCAAAAAGTTTATTCTCATCCCAATTATGCAGGTGTTGATGATTTAGGAAACATGAAAACTAGGATTTCGTCATCAAAATTATCTGGTGGTGAACGAAGTTTTGATGAGAGCAAACATGGATCGAAATGTGATGAAGCTGATATGCAATCATCAGAAGGAGGCGTGTCTACACAGCCCACATCAGTGAAGAGTGAAATTAGTGTAGAGATGAATTTGCCCTCGAATGGGAGGCAAAATGCTGCGGAAGATGGACTAAATACAATGACCTCTCAGCACAGGACTGAATCTTCATGTTCGAACTCTATACACCGTTGTGCTTCCCGTTTCTTTATCAAATCAGGAAGCCTCCAAAGAAGCTCACATATTCAGGAATTGTGGGAGCTCCATGGATAGTTCTAATGAACGAAGCCCTGAAGAACCGTAGTAACAGCCAGTTCTGAATCGGGTATATCTGCTCAGATTGCTAGTAAGGCTGTTAAAAATGCAAAAGAAAGGATTAGCATGAAGGTTTCAGCCAGTTATGATAATTTAGACAGTAGTTTTAATTGCACAGGCAGAACTGCAGAGAGTACTCACTGTAGAGAAGAAACAGGCGAAATTCTAAGGGAAGTTGAGAATGCATTGGCCACTTAAATGCTAAACAGTTGAGAATGGTGAGTTTTGGGTGAAAGAACCGAGCAAATATGCTGTTAAAGATCAGGATAAATCTTTTGCTGGATTTGATCTCAATGAAGACATTAATACGAACACGTTGGATGATTATATTCAACCAGTTGGTGAAACTGTATCTTCACATAGTGTGATACATGTTGTAGCCAAAGCTGCGATACTGATCGGTCATCCTAGGATTCCTTTGAAGTTCGAAGGTGGGTTGGGTTGGAAGGGTCTGCTGAAACTAGTGCTTTTCGTCCTGCTTCTCTTTCCAAGAATTCAACACGTTCAACAGAGCACGTGCAAAAGACGAACTCTGTTCTACAGGGTTTGACCTCAATGTTGCTGCCGAAGATGATAATGAAGGCGTGTTACAAGATTCTCACTCAGAAGTCGACCAAAAACAAAACCGAACGCCTCTTGATCTCAACTGCCTTTATGACGCTAATGATGAGTTAACTCCAAAAAAATCTGAGAATCGAGCTGACTTAAACTCGAATTCTCTTACATCAGTAGCAGAGAAATCGAACGGACTTCATTGGCTACACCAAGGAAACAAGATTTCAGATCCAGGAAGACAGGATTTTGAATTTTCCAGCCATGATTATTTATCTAATTTGAATACTATGAGGCATTTAGGAAACATTCATCATACTCTAGCAGGGGCTCCAAATATGATGCAACGAGTAGCTTCAACACAACCCCCTCATGGTTACTCATACAAGGATCCGTTCCATTTCGGTGCAGGATCCATGCCCTACACGAGATTTTACGGAAACACCCCTCATCTTCAACAGGTTGTTCATGAACAGAACACTAGCCATATCCCAGCTTCTATCCCCAATTTTTTTGATGTAAAAACTGAAGACAACTCGTCGGTAAATGGAAGCAAGATGGAAAATCCTCGACAGTTTCCGTTTTTTCCTAAGAGCTCGCCGATGGGCCAACAAATGCATCAAGAAGCTTGGTATGCAGCATCTATGAAGAGGAAGGAACCAGAGGGAGGATTAGAATGTTTCCAGCTTGGCTACAAACAGGTTCTTTAAAGAAGATCGATTACTTTTATGGCTTCCTAACCTAATTTAAAGGAGTCAATTATGCATTGGATTTTAGCCTTCAATTCTTGAAAGTAGTTTTCTTCCAAGAGGTCAACAAATTTTATCCTTTTAGTTAATAGATTACTGAGCTTTTTTATATGGGATTTCTGTTTCTGATTATAGATATAGGAAACATTACTGCATTCGATATTTTTGTCTATGAAATGCCCTTTTGATCCTGCTGATTAGTTTGTGTATTGTGAAGTGTGGAAGTCAATCTAGATAGGCTCTAAGATTTCATTGCAGATATGGAAAATTTATGGGCTGGGTCCAATGGACATGTTATGAAGTAGTTTTGGGCCCAACACCGTAGGCCCCACCCGTATGTGTCCTGTTTAAAGCTTGTGACTTAGCTTTCCCTACATGCACTTTGGAATCAGGGAAAAGAGAGATGCCATGTATAGGACCACATGGAAAGTGAGTTGCAATTATCCATTGAAGAATCTTTTTTTGCATTTAAATGAAAAAAAGTTGAATGAATATTCAGATAAAATCTTGGCACTCATATTCTCAACCTTTTCCACCTTTTATCACAAAGATGATTAATCCAAAGGAATTTTGCTTCCTCTAGTGCCAGAACAGCTGAAACAGGGGATATAGTATTATTCTCTTTTATCTCAATTTGTTGCTTTTAATCATGGCCATTGGAGTTCATCAAGAAACATGATGTGTCTTTTCCTTGCCATCATCGTAATAGGTGTTGCTACATAATAAACACATAGATCATATTATACGGCCTTAAAATGCGTGTGATGCATATTCGATACATGCCAAATACATAAGTACGTTCAAATGTATCATGTCATCTACGTATATGTGGGAAAATCGTGGGTTGCACATGTGATGTTAGCCGGGTATGGAGCGATATAATCGACCATATCATGCCCTTTTGTAGTATATATGTAACTTGATGATCCTTGTCCCGAGGTTTTGCTAAATACACCCGTATGTATAACATTTTTTAGGATACTGTACAATCACATACAACTGTGAAATGAGTGTATTCAGCAAAATTTTGAGTGTCAATAGCCGCGACCTTGATTAAGCTAGTTTGATTTGTCAAATGATGTGCTTCCTTGATGAACATTCGGTTCAGTCTAACAAAGAAGCATGACTCTTGTGAAGCACATAACCTTAGTTTTAATCTTTATTAAAAGGAAAAATATAGTATGATCTATGATGTAATATACAACATGCCATGAGGATTTTCTTCAAAATGCTTTTTAAACTCTCATATTGCTTTATCGAGCCTCATGTATTTGTTTTATTTTATTGAATTCTACTTTTAAATTTAGTTCATAAAGTAAAATAATAGCCTGAAAGTTGCAATAACCAGTTCTGCGTCGTAATAACTTACAAGAATTTGGATCCGACAGAATCTGTATACTAAAATATCAGAACTCCTTGCAGAGTTCCCTTTATTTTATTCGAATGTTGAAAGCTATTACATTTATTTATTTATTTATTAATTACAAGCTATAACTTCTGAAATAAACGAAAGTATCATACCTTTAAGTCAAAAGCTGGCATGTGCGGCTGCTATCTGCATTTTTCTCTACAAAACAAAACATACCTCCTATATTTTTCAGCCCATTGCAAATATTAAATATTGAACCTGTATAAAATTCTATATATACATTACTCCCTCTATATATACCAATTATAAAGAGTTTTTGCATAAAGATTAAGAAATACTCCTATATTTTAAAAAGACAAATTACACAAATATTTTTTTTTATTATCCAAGTATCCAATTATGTGGCATTTAGTGCATTGTCATGCCATCTTAAAACAAAAAAATCTTTTCTTTCGAAAAAAAAACAAATAAAGTTGTTGGACGTATCAACCAACTCTCAATTTTATCGATGGGAGCCCATAAGTTATATATATAATTCGATTCATAAATAGTATGGTTTGGATTGTTAAAACTCATATGCATGATATTCTCAAATGCTGAACGAAATTCCAAGCAGCTATATACCATCAAAATCTTAATTATTAAATAACTAAAAGCAGCTACAATAAATTATTGAATTTGGGCGGTTGTGATATTTTTTTATTTTTTGAATAAAGACTTATTATATTATAAAAGAGGCATTACAAGTTGAAGAGTTTGCAAAGTTGTAGAGGAAGAACAGAATAATTTTGTGCAGCTAAGGGGATCTACTTTACCACAGTGTCATCTTTTTAAAAGGTTCCATGCAACGAGACAAAATAAATAAATTAGATCAAAAGTTGGGCAGAATAAAGCCACTGTTGAAAGAAAGAATTTCATCATTCAATAAAGCTTTGCAGTATATTTGTGGACCATCAATGGCATCATATGCAGCCAGATGACAATTTAGTCATTTTGATTTTAGGAAATAAAAACAAGATAAATTTTAGTTACTCTAGTCCCACATTATATTTTTTACATTATCTCGAGTATTATAAACTATAACTGCATTAAAATCAATTAGCAAAATCTCGAGTATTAGCGTGGAGATATTTATGTCCTGTTTGCAATCTATATTATTCATTATATATATATATATATATATATTGAGCGCATCTCTATTATTCATATAGAAACACTTAAATTTTTAAAAAAAATTAGTCTTACCTACTTAAAAAATAAGTGATTTTCACTGTGTAAAAAGTGATTGAAAAGGCCCTTAAGGTAACACAAAAGTGCAGATATGGGTTAATCTCATTTTCAAACCATTAACACACAATAATTGGTTAATGAATGAAGAAAAAAAAGTCTCTATTTTCTTGAAAAGTAATGAAATTCCAACCAAAAGCGGCAGAATAAACTTTTTGGTTTACTTCTGTAAGTTTGCATGAAATGAATCTGTTAAAAAAAACAGATCCTCAAAAGTGATACCCATTAAAAAAATAATATCAATTCTTGCAACATGTTACAAATGTATCTTCCTCATCAGTTTTTCTTGCAAGAAAAAACCAATGCCATTTCACAGCCTGCTCTTCTTCTTCATCTTCTTTCTTGACCATCTTTTCACAATCACAGCCCTCTCTCTAAATACCAGCTAAAAGAAAAGTTGTAAGTTGTTACAAGAATTAATCAATGGCCAAACTTGTGGTTGAAGTTATTGATGCAAATGACCTGATGCCCAAAGATGGTCATGGGAGTGCAAGCCCTTTCGTAGAAGTCGAGTTTGAAGGGCAACGCAAAAGAAGCTCGACTAAGCACAAAAGTCTCAACCCAAGTTGGAACGAAAAGCTCGAGTTCAATGTCAAGAACCCGAGTTTTCTGTCCACCCAAACAATCGAGGTCTTCATGTACAACGACAACAAGCAGGGGCACCACAAGAATTTCCTCGGAAAGGTTCGGATATCAGGCACATCCGTCCCTTTCTCTGAGGAAGAAGCAGCTGTTCAAAGGTACCCTCTTGATAAAAGAGGCATCTTCTCTCACGTAAAGGGCGACATCGCCTTGAAAGTGCATGCTGTGCATGGTAGTTCTGTTGAGATCAATAATGATAAGGAAAGCCATGAAAAGAGCAACAGGGTGATCAGAAAGAAGGAAAGAGAAACGAGGACGTTTTACGCTATAGAAGGAGGGGGAGGCGGCCCCCCTGCTCCAGCCTCATTGTCTGTTACCATTGAGCCCCGCGCTGATTTTTCCAAGGCTGCAACGACGACGTCTTTTTATTGCATATGCTTTTCTCGGGGGAGAAGGGGCCAGAGTATGGCGGGGTGGTTGAAACGACCCCGCCTTTAGCTGCAAGAATGGGCTATTGGGGGAGGGACAAAACTGCAAGCATGTATGACATGGTGGAGCCCATGAACTTCTTGTACGTTAGCGTCGTGAAGGCGATGGATCTCCCTGTCAAGGACGTTACAGGGAGTCTCGACCCCTACGTGGAGGTGAAAGTCGGAAATTACAAAGGCGTCACTAAGCACTTCGAGAAGAACCAAAGCCCCGTTTGGAACAGAGTTTTCGCCTTCTCTAAGGAGCGGTTGCAGAGCAGTTTGATCGAAATAACCGTCAAGGATAAGGACGTTTCAAGGATGATTTCGCCGGGAAGTCACGTTTGAGGTGCCCGACGTTTCCGCTGGGTCCCACCCGATAGCCCACTCGCTCCTCAATGGTTCAAGCTGTTGGATAAGGAAGGTGGGCTGCTCAAAAGAGGGGACATCATGGTTGCCATTTGGATGGGGACTCAAGCTGACGAGGCCTTCCCCGGCGCGTGGCACTCCGACGCTTATAGCGTCAGTGAGGATAACCTCAACACCACAAGATCAAAAGTCTATTACACCCCTAGACTGTATTACCTCAGAGTCCACGTCCTTGCAGCTCAGGATCTTGTCCCGTCTGACAGTTCACGCCCACCTGACCCGATTGTGAGAATCGAGCTTGGAGGTCAAGGAAGGACGACGAGGGCTGCTTTGTCGAAAAGCACCAATCCAGAGTGGAATCAAGAGCTTATGTATGTAGCGTCCGAGCCTTTTAATGAGTATATTGTCGTTAGTGTGGAGGATAATGCAGCGAATGGGGAGGTGATCGGGAGGTGTTACATACCACTAAAGAGCGTACCACAGAGGATCGAAACCACTAAGCCCACTGATGCTCTGTGGTACGTTCTTCAGAAGACTAATGTGGCTGGGAATGAAGTTGATCAGAAGAAGGACAAGTTTGCTAGCAGAGTTCTTCTTCGACTCAGCTTAGATTGCGTTACCACGTTCTTGATGAGTCGATAAACTTCGCTTAGCGATCTTCAACCGCCGCTGGTCAGTTGCGGAAGCCAAAAGTTGGGTATCTTGAAGTTGGAATTTTGGGCGCTCGGAATCTTTCACCAATGAAAGGAAAACAAGGCCAACAAACTGACGCCTATTGTGTGGCGAAATACGGGAACAAATGGGTTCAACAAGAACACTTCTTGGCAATCTGCATCCACTTTGGAACGAGCAGTACACGTGGAGGTCTACGATTCTTGCACGGTGATCACCTTTGCTGTTTTCGACAACTGTCATATCAACGGCCAGGATGGGAAGGATCAGAGGATCGGGAAGGTGAGGATTCGCCTCTCCACCTTAGAGACTGATCGCTGCGTCTACACCCACGCCGTATCCTCTCTTAGTCCTTACGCCTTCTGGTTTGAAGAGAAAACGGGGAGCTCCACTTGGCGATACGGTTCACCTGCACTGCGTGGGTCCACATGGTGGCACAGTACGGAAAACCGTTGCTCCCCAAAATGCACTACAACCAACCGATACATATAAAGCACATAGATCTGCTCCGACACTTTGCAATAACCGTCGTCTCCAGTAAGCTAGCCAGGGCTGAGCCTCCTCTCGGGTCAGAAATCATCGACTACATGGTGGATACAGATTACCACATATTCAGCCTCCGGCGCAGCAAAGCCAACTTCCACCGCCTGATGCTGGTGGTTAACGCTGTCCAAAACGTCTCCGCCTGGTTCAACGGCATTTGCCAATGGAAGAACCCCCTCACCACAATCCTAGTCCACATGCTTTTCTTGATTCTTGTATGTTACCCTGAGCTGATCTTTTCCCACCTTTTTTTCTCTACCTCTTCACAATCGGCTTATGGAACTATCGTCTAAAACCGAGGCATCCGGCCCACATGGATGCAACCCTTTCTCAAGCTGACACCACTCAGCCGGATGAGCTTGAAGAAGAATTCGAGACGTTCCCAACCCCGATTTCTAGATCAGCCGACACTTTGAGGAGGAGATACGACAGGCTACGAACAGTTGCTGGAAGAGTTCAAACCGTGTCAGCTGATATGGCGACACAAGCGGAACGAGTACTCTGTTTGTTAAGCTGGAGGGATCCTAGAGCTACAGGCATCTTTTACCATGTTTTCGTTTTTCTGGGCTGTGTTACTGTACGTTGTGCCTTTCCAGATCGTTGCGCTGATAATTGGGCTATACGTACTGCGCCATCCACGGTTCAGATACAAGTTGCCACCAGTACCTGTCAATTTCTTCAAGAGATTGCCATCAAGATCAGATTCTCTTCTCTGAGATCTTCACATTCTAATTTATCTAATCCAAACAGGGACTTCACTTGATCAATAAATCTGCACATACAGCAGAAGAAGTCGAGTTTGCAACACTTCACAGAGCAACAGTTTATTAAGTATTCAGTTTCATTTATTCAGCAGAACAAATTTTCTCTTCTTTGTGTTTTTACTGATTTTGATAGTATTTGATATCTTACCGAGTAAGATGGAGTTGTGTAAGTATAATACATCTATTTGAATGTAATAAGAACGTTGATGCCAACTCTATAAGCATTTGGTTTAATTACTTTCAATCTTGAAGAATAAATTTCCACCATGTATGATCTCTTCAAAATTTGAATAAAATTGTCTTGAAAATTAGATAATAGATGCTAATTGGATCAAGAAAATTCAAAGGCCTAAGCTAAATTCTTAACTCAGTCGATTCTCTCTTTGGCATTTCGACAGTCATGTTATATGCATCCTTCTTTACATTTGCTGAATTTTCACCTCATTGGTTTATGTCGAGGGACATTAAATAAATAAATTATTCCCAACCCTCTATAAAATTACCGCGTTTTTTAGATAAAACAAAATTTTTTTTATAGTATCGAAGCTTCAGCTTTGAATCTTTGGGTTTGATTCCTATGGACGCACTCCATCCATTTAAATTGTCCACTTGTTGGCCTCTTCTCCATAGAGCAAGACAATAATTCGGCCAACGAGTGAAGGGGAGTGTTGAGAGAAATTAAATAAATATATTATTCCCAACCCTCTTTACTGATTTTTAGACTTTTTAGATTTTAATTTTTTCAGTTTATTACTGTTTTGAAACACCAAAAATGCAGCATTTCGACTATATCAAAAGGGATTGAGTACAAAGAAGTTACTCGATTTCTCATTTTGATGAAAAGCAAAAACACAACATCATATTATCTTAAAAATTACAAGTGCTCAACTATGTAGTTTTCACAATTATGCATGATTACGGATGATAAAGGACCTGAGTGTATCTTGTAAGTACTGCAACTCCGGGCAGATTCTGGGAAGTTTTCTCGGCGGCTGCCACTGGTTTCGTAACTCCGGCGATGCTCCGCCGCCATTAAATCCTCTTATGACCGGCGGCGATGGGTGATCCGTCTAATTGGGCCGGGTTTGGTAAATGGGTTGGATTTAATTAGCAAATCTCAAATATTAATGGGCTCAAATACTATCATGGGCTCGTGGAGATTTTTTTTAATTAATTTACTATTATTATTTATTTATAGATTATTATTTTACTTGCAATTTTTTAATGATCAGGTGAAATGGTTGAAACAACCTTAAATAAGAGAATTTGTTTACTTAATAAGAATTAGATTAAGACATTATACAGATCTACCTGGTCCAAACATTGAGTCACATTCATATTGAGCAAATCGTTAACTCGAGTTTACATAATTTTTTTTATTTCTATATCTTTGTGTACAAAATTACAAATAATGAAAAAAATATATTAAAAAAAATGAGACGACCCCATCGAAGAACTATAATTAGTGATGATACTATTGTCACATTGTAAATCTAACATATTATATCATTCAAGAAGCAGCTAGCTCAGCTCCAAAGTATAATTGATATTCAACCACATATAAATAACCTTACACAACTAAAGTGAACCCCACCTCTTATTATTGTTCCTTTGTTTTTTTAATTTTTTACAAACTAAACAACACCAATTGCACGTCTAATATGGGGTGTTTGCAAGAAATTATAAATAACTATAGTCACCTAAAATTGTATGTATAAGTAATTTGAAGGGTTTTATTTCTCTTTTATTAGATTAAATAAGCTTTCAAAAACTATAAACTAAAAAGTTGAAAGTAGGTGTTTTTGGTAGAAATTATAAGCATTTTTTTTTTTTTAATACTATTAACTTTTTTTTTTGATTTTTTTACAAACATCATTAACTTCTACTATTAATTAATTTTTTTCATAATTACTAATTTTAATCAATTTTTCAAAATATAATTTTTACAAACACCCACTATATATATCCACATTAAATTTCAAATAACCACTGTATGTAAAATTCAAAAGATTCGAAAGTTTCAAAGAATTATCATGGTAAAATTATTAAATACTCTAATTTTTTTTCGACTAGTGCATGATTAATGTTATATTATTATAAAAAAAGTAAATATTATTTAGTGACATTAATTACTATATTTTTTTAACTAAACAACTAATTAAATTATTTGAAAATTTATCTTTGTTCAACCTAGAATTGTGGATTAGATATGATGCAGCCATCGGTTGGATTCCTCTTGTTAAAAATAAGATTGTCTTGGCATGTTTTAATATCTTTAAAATTTGACACACGTCCCATATTTTAATTATTTAAAATTATAAAATTTATAACTTAAATTATAAACCCCAAACCCCTAAATTATGAACTATTCGGTAGAAATGAGCCAATGAACCACTTGGATCGGGTTAAGTTCGTCGAGTAATAGAAAAAAAAAATTGAAAAAAGAATTTTTTTAAAAAAATTAATATTTATTTTAAAATTTTAAATAATTAAAATATAAGAGTGGAATATCTAAGTGTCAAACAGATGAATCGGTGCGCGCAACCATGTAAAGTTGTATGTTAATTATGATAGGTTAATTTTTTAAAACATGTAAAGCTGGAGTAGCGAGTCTTTTTTTTTTTTTTAATAGGGTTGGTAGCAGTTTCCTTTTTATATAAGGAAAGACTTGTGGATTAAATATTACGCGACCAAACAAACCGCTCAACCCTAAATTAAGTTCAAAATCCCTAATTCCCAAAGAGGGAAAAACGGGAGAAAAGCAAGAAACAAGAAAACGAACCCACCATTGTTGAGTCCTCTCCTCTCGATCACTCACAAAGCGTTCCAGGCCAAGAGTTCTTGCACGCGCCTCCACAAAATCCGCCACTTTTTCTGCCCGTTTACTCCAGCGCAGCCCGAGAGTTGCACTTATCGCCGACTATAACACTGTCGGGAACGCTGTTGGAGAATCTCGTTCCAGCACCAGAACTTGAATTATCAGCCTAGTGTTCTTCGGCGGTACTTCTGTAGCTATGCCTTAGAGCAGTTGTCCGACGATGAATATGAATGCGATTATGAAAACAACCCAGTAAGTGATCGTTTTTCCTTTTTCTGTCATTGATTTGAGTAATGTTTGGTTTGACGTCCGTGTGTTATTTGTTTTGAATTCTCTGGTCTTTTATTATCAAGGTTGAGTCTTTTAACGAAGGGGAGATCTATTATATGAACAAATTAATGAGTAGTTTTGGTACGTTGCGTATTATGTCCCGTGTATCAGTGTGAGATGTTACTTAGAATCTGTGATAAAGAATATGCCCTTTTAAGCTGGAATGAATTTCTGGAAAACATGAGGATACTGCTATACATCTTAATCATTCTTTAATTTAATGTCTCCTCAATGTGTCCGTTGCTCGTCTTTTGAGAGTGATGGAGCCTCTAAGACACTGAGTGTGCTTTTCGTTGTAGGATCTCTGAACCATGATGTGATGATTCCAGTTTAATTTAACTTTATTTCTTGAAGATATCTCTTTTTGTATTTTATTTTGTGCCAGTGTTGTCTGTGTTTTGATAGACTTGCATGCATAACTCTTGCTGTTTATATATATTCTTGTTTCTCTGTAACTTGCGCAGATCTTTATCGCAGCAGTGGATGTCTTTACTTGATTTCTTTTTTTAGTGGTCGGATGTTCAGCGAGTTTTAGATTATGTTCTGAATTACAACTTTAACTTCTAGAATTATAATAAAACTTGTAGTATTCAGGGAAAAATGTAGCATCTATTTTTTAAAAACATTTAACCAGCATCCCAAAAAAAAATAAATCAAGTTGCTGTTCTTGTTGAGATGTGGAACTGTATCTGAAGTGTGCTCTATGGCTAACATGCTGATAATTTCTTATGGTTCTTGTTCTGATTTTGTAGTCCATGCTAAGTAATGACAGTCTGTTTGCAACATCTGCATTCCTGTTCTTGGGATTTTGTTATCTCTTGTATGCATTCAGTGACCTACATATGCAACCTTTGTGGTATAACTTGCGCACCATCTATATATCATGATGAACAGTGCTGAATTCTTTGAGAAATTGTCGAATTGTGACCAAATTTTACAAGGGATGTAATCAAGCTTTAAACTTCAAATGGATCTCTATCCTTCTTGTTTGCATATTTGCCGTTATGTAGCATTCTTAAATAGATTTCATCTAATAAGGTTTGTTTACGCTGTGTGTTTATTGGACAGGAAGCTCTGAGTAAATCAAATTTTGAGAATTATAGCTCCAAAGTACATGAGTCATTGTCGAGCTGGACACCTGATTGTATTGGATCCAACCTCATTGAGACTGTCTTGTGCGGCTGTACCATATATGTCGTAAGGAACGTCCTGGTGCTGTATTGGTATTTATGACATGGTGGGAGGATATTAGTTGTTTGAGGGATCAGTTAAAAGAGGGGACCCCAAAAGGGTTCTGCTTCTTACATGTCATGGCTCAATGGAAATCACTGAACAGGTACAGGGTTCTTGTTTTTTTTTTTTTTTATGTTTATAGTGTGACCATCTTATTGCGAACGATTTGTATCATATTCTTATATGTGCTTTAAATTGAATGTGTCGTGTCTCAAGTGTTATTATGGAGAGATTTGAAAAGTTCCTGAGCTGTATAGCTCATATCTTGTGAAATATTCATCTATTCAATATTATTTTAGCCAAAAAAATTGGTTGCTGAAATTGCTTTCTTATGGGGCTATTCTGCATGCATCAGTTGTATTTATTTGTTGCTATTCTTGGTCGAAAGATGACAGTTTAACCATCTAAGTTTTCTTTCCTCTCACAGAAAGTCATGTTTGAGAAGCCACCTCCCAATGTAAGCAAAATAGTGGTTGCCACGAATATGGCTGAGGCAAGTATTACAATAAACGATGTAGTTTTTGTTGTTGACTGTGGAAAAGCGAAGGAGACAACTTATGATGCCTTAAATAATACACCATATTTGTTGATATCCTGCTTCGCTTTCGGAAATGAGTTTAATTTCACTGCTTATTTTTTCTTACTTTCTGGCGCTTTACATATAGTAGATTTATTTATTTATTTTTATATTATGTGATGAAAAGTCTGGTGATTTATTGCTACACAACTTAATTCAAGTAGTTGTTCTACACATGTCTGCACTACATTTAAATATCTTTGTTTCTGCTAAGCGTTTAAATTTATCATGTGACAATGTCATGTTCTAGGAATTTCCTAATCAACTAGGTAGATCTGAATTTTGAGTTTTGTAATTCTGGGAGTATTTATTCTGTACAATCTTCAAAATTTGTAACCTTCTAGGGTATCTCTTGTACCCATTTTTAAATGAAATTGTTTTGCTGATAAAAAAAAAAACATAAATCTTTCTATATTTGTGGGCCATATATTTGACAATTACCTATTTGCATGTTAAAATAACTCGCCATGTCAGTTGCTCTATCTAATGATTGAAGTTTACAATCATGTTATTGTAATTTCTTTGTACTCAACAGAAGATGGAACCAACAGTGATTTGACTATTCTAGATTAGCATTTCTTCTTCATCGAGCCTTTAATCCCAAAAAAATTGGGGCAGGTTACATGAAACAATAATAGAATTAAAATTCGATAATTGGCTCATGACATGGTGATGTGACATAGTTTTGTGTTGGCTGTCGCAAGCCTACCACAACCCTCCTCCTTTAGCATTTCTAATATTATTAAATATAGCTTAGAATGAAAATATTGTTACCTTTGAATTGGCAAATTGCAATCTTCATCCTCCATCTAAATCTTAAAATAAAGAGCTACACCATATAAGACAATGCATGGATAAATTCTGATTGTGGCTATCCTCGGTAATACGATTTATTGGTGATTTCACATATCTTATTTGTGCGATTAATTGGGGACCGCTAAATTCAGATTTTCAACAAAGGACTCAAAGATCACATGTCTCTTGTTCGCGTATGAAGGATGGAAAGATGCGAGAAAAGAATTATCAACATACAAATAGTCTTTGAAATTTCCTCTCGCTCCAAAGTCAAGCTATGCATTCTCTTTGTAAACATTCACCTACATATTGAAAGATGCTGGATTGCTGGATAAAGATGGAACAACTAGTAACAGGTAAGTCAGAACAACTAGTAACAGGTAAGTCACAATCAATCTTTGGTTCGTGGTGTTATATGTCCTGGTTTATTTCCTTGTATAGCATCTGTAATGGTGAACTGTTCTCTTTTGTTCATGTCCTTTTTATGAGAATATACAGATCATAGTTCAAAAAGCCTTTTTATGAGAATGTTGGTTTCACGGTTCAATGTCCATTTTACGAAAATGTCGGTTTCAAGGTTCATGTCCCTTTTTATGAGAATTTCGGTAACATGGTTCAATGCCTCTTTTATGAGAATATTGGTTTTACGGTTTAATGCCCCTTTTACGAGAATGTCAATTTCAAGGTTAAATGTCCTTTTTTATGAGAATGTCGATGTCCACAATGCCGCTTTTATGAGAATGTTAGTTTCATGGTTCAATGCCCTTTTATGAGAATGTCGGTTTCATGGTTCAATGTCCTTATGTCCTTTTTAGAATGTGTCGGTTTAAGGTTCGTGTCCTTTTTTTATGAGAATGTCGGTTTCACGATTCAATGCCCTTTTTTGAGAATCTGGGTTTCACGGTTCAATGTCCATTTTACGAAATCTTAGGTTTCAAGGTTCATGCCCTCTTATAAGAATGTCGGTTTCACGGTTCATGTCCATTTAATGAGAACGCTTCGGTTTTCACGGTTCAATGTCCCTTTTACAAGAATGCTCGGTTTCAAAGTTCATGTGCCTTTTTGAGAATGTTTGTTTAATCGGTTCAATGCCCCTTTTTACGAGAATGCGGTTTCAAGTTCATGTCCGCTTTTATGAGAATGTTGATTTCACGGTTAATGTCCATTTTATTTAGAGAATGTCGGTTTCACGATTCAATGTCCTTTTTACGAAATGTCGGTTTCAATATCATGTCGCTTTTTATGAGAATTTCGGTATTATGGTTCAATGCTTCGCTTTTTATGAGAATGTCGATTTCATGGTTCAATGTCCCTTTACAAGAATATACATTTTTTTAAGGTTCATGACCCTTTTTATGAGAATGTCGGTTTCACGGTTCAATGCCCCTTTTATGAGAATTTCGGTTTCACGAATCAATGCCCCTTTTACGTGAATGTCAGTTTCAAGATTCATGTCCTTTTTATGATAATGTCGGTTTCACAGTTTAATGACCCTTTTACGAGAAATGTCGGTATCATGGTTCAATGCCCCTTTTATGAGAATGTAGGTTTGATGGTTCAATGTCCCTTTTACGAGAATGTCGGTTTTAAGGTTAAGTGTCCATTTTTATGAAAAAAGCGGTTTTACTTGTTCAATGCTTTTTTATGAAAATGTTGGTTTTACGGTTAAATGTCCCATTTACGAGAATGTCAGTGTCATTATTCATGTTCCTTTTATGAGAATTTTGGTTTCACGGTTCATGTCCATTTTACGAGAATGTCGGTTTCACGGTTCAATGTCCCTTTTACGAGAATGTCGGTTTCAAGGTTAAGTGTCCCTTTATGAAATATCGGTTTCACGGTTCAATGTCCCTTTTACGAGAATGTCGGTTTCAAGGTTCATTTTCCTTTTATGAGAATGTCGGTTTCACGGTTCATGTCCATGTTACGAGAATGTCGGTTTCACGGTTCAATGTCCCTTTTATGAGAATGTCGGTTTCATGGTTCAATGTCTCTTTTACGAGAATGTCGGTTTCAAAGATATAATGCCCCTTTTATGAGAATGTCGGTATCATGGTTCAATGCCCCTTTTATCAGAATGTCGGTTTCATTGATCAATGCCCCTTTTACGAAAATGTCGGTTTTAAGGTCCGCGTCCCTTTTTATGAGAATATCGGTTTCACGGTTTAATGCCCCTTTAATGAGAATGTTGGTTTCACGGCAATGCCCCTTTTACGAGAATGTCGGTTTCAAGGTTTATGTCTATTTTATGTGAATGTCGGTTTCACAGTTCATGTCCATTTTACGAGATTGTCGATTTTAAGGTTCAATGTCTCTTTTATGAGAATGTCGGTTTCAAAGTTCATGTCCCTTTTACGAGAATGTCGGTTTTAAGTTTCGTGTCCCATTTTATGAGAATGTCGGTAACATGGTCCAATGCCCCTTTTATGAGAATATGTCGGTTTCATGGTTCAATGTCCCTTTTATGAGATTGTCGGTTTCATAATTCAATGTCCCTTTTATGAGAATGTCGGTTTTAAGGTTCGTGTCCCTTTTTATGAGAATGTCGGTATCATGGTTCAATATTTCTTTTATGAGAATGTCGGTTTCATGGTTCAATGTCCCTTTTATGAGAATGTTTGTTTTAAGGTTCGTGTTCATTTTTATGAGAATATCGGTTTCACGGTTCAGTGCCCCTTTTATGGGAATGTCGGTTTCACGGTTCAATGTCATTTTTATGAGAATGTCGGTTTCAAGGTCCATGTCCTTTTTATGAGAATGTCGGTTTCACGGTTTATGTTCATTTTATGAGAATGTCGGTTTCACGGTTTAATGACCCTTTTACGGGAATGTTAGTTTCAAAGTTCATGTCCCCTTTTTGAGAATGTCGGTATCATGGTTAAATGCCCATTTTATGAGAATGTCGGTTTCATGGTTCAAAATCTCTTTTACGAGAAATAGCGGTTTTTTTAGTTCATGTCCATTTTATGAGAATGTCGGTTATACGGTTCAATGCCCCTTTTATGAGAATGTCGGTTTCACGGTTAAATGTCCCATTTACGAGAATGTCGGTTTCATGGTTCATGTCCATTTTACGAGAATGTCGGTTTCACAGTTCATGTCCATTTTACGAGAATGTCGGTTTCACGGTTCAATGTCCCTTTTACGAGAATATTAGTTTCAAAGTTCATGTCCCTTTTATGAGTGACGGTTTCACAGTTCAATGTCACTTTTACGAGAATGTAGTTTTCAAGGTTCATTTCCCTATTATGAGAATGTCGGTTTCATGGTTAATGTCCATTTTACGAGAATGTCGGTTTCATGGTTAATGTCCATTTTACGAGAATGTCGGTTTCATGATTCAATGTACCTTTTAATAGAATGTCGGCTTCAAAGTTGTCACCAGATTTATCACACGTCAGCATCACCAGATTTATCACACGTCAGCATTATTAGTGTCACCAGATTTATCACACATCAGCATGACGAATTATCACACGTCAGCAGGTCCCACCGAGACCACGTGATTTGTCGTGCTTAAAGATTTGTCGTGCTTAGTGATTTGTCGTGCTTACGCATATGTTTTGTCATGCTTTATGCATTACGATTTGTCGTCTTTGGTCCTCTTTATATAAAAAAGACCTCACGCTTTTCATTATAAAGAAAAACTCTGGAATGTTTCCCTCATTCCACTTATATACCAAAAACTCATATTTCAGGGAAGAACTACGGTTCTTCCTGCAGTGTTCTTGTTCGATTACTTATTTGTTTGGTGGTCAAATTCAACAAGCCACATCAGAATCGTAAAATATTTGATTGTCAACAATTGGCGCTAGAAGGAGGGTCGATTGAAAAATTCATCAAGAACAACGTCGAATTTTCGAATCCAAAAAACCCAGAAAATCTCAAGAACAAACACTGTCATCTTGGAGATGAAGAAGATGAACAAACATATCAGATGTATACATACACGTATACATACAAAAAAGAAAAGAGAGGAGATGAAGAAGATGGTCACCGGACATCACTACCTTCGCCAGTTTTCTTCCGCGACTTGCCGAAAGACCGAAGGTAAGCCATGAATACACGCCATACTCATCTTCACCCCACCGCAGAGCCTTCAGAGCCGCCTCAATCGGTTTAAAGCGCGAACCCTCACCTCCACGCCCGGCCGCCCAGCGAGGCTCAAGCTTCGTTTAGGCAAAATCGAACAACCGCCTTTTCCAGCGGAAGCCGGTCTGACCGCGAGCCACCATCGTGGCGGTATTTGGAGCGTGAAATCGACCCTCTTCATCACAAGGGCTTTGACTTTTAGACAAAAAAACGTCAAGCCCGGCTTTATTGCCCCTCTAGTCCCCCACTCGCCGCAACAAACCCGTCCATCGTTTTTCGGGGCCCGGATTTCCACGGTCTTGGCGTCCCCAGGATTCAGTGTTGGGCGCGTGGCGGCTTGAGGGTGATTTTTTTAGCGAGGGATTACACCGCTCACAGGTTTGATCTGATCCAACTTTTAGGCGTGATTTTATTAATGTGGGGTTGGGCCAAATTTCGTGGGGTGGTCATGGGTTTTGGGCTTGATCCTATATCAAGTTGTTGGGCCCAGTCTGAGAAAAGGTATGAGCCCAGTTTTGGGCTGTTGGATGATTAATGTGTGGGTCTGGGCTATTGGATGTTTAGTTTGTGGGCCCGATTTTTTCCCATGAGTAAAAAAAAAAAAAAGTGGGCGAAGCGTTCGAAAGAAAAGAAAATGCTTTCGTGTACGGAGTCTCATGAAAGAACTTTCAAAGAATCTACGGGTAGTCCTTTTTACCCACCTACCGGGTTTATTATGTTTATGTCCTCGTGGCTTTTCATTCATTAGTTTATTTTCATTTATTTTGGTGGATTTTTCTGAATGGTCGCGCCCTAAAGTTCGGACGACCAACAAAACGAACAACAAGCGGTTTATGTTCAAACGACGAAACAATTAGATACTTACACCCCATGATAAAGCGAGTGATGGGTATGGAGTCGCAACTAAATAAGGCGACTATACTTTACGGATATCCGCAGAACAAAGCGAGTGATGATTTAGTACGGGTCGCAACTAAATAAGGCGACCCAGTAAGAATAGTGATCGCGCTAAATAAAGGCGATCACGAAAAACAAAAGGGGGTTGCACATAAGTTAACCCATCCGTCGCAGTTAAATAAGACGATCAACCTTGATTGACCTCGATAAAGACAATCAAAAACCAAGGAAGTCGGGGTGGAACATGAATCACGGAGATCATGTTGAATTCATTGACGAAAGCGGCTCTGGGCCCGAATTACAAAAAAACCACTTATGCGATTATGCGCTTTGTTCCGTGGTATCTAGCGCTTCCGGCAATTATGCCGCTGTTAAGGCGTGTGATACCGCTCTTCGGCGGTATAAGCGCGACGTGTATCTGGCGCTTTTGACGATGTACGCTACTCGGTGGCCGCCTACCGCTTTAAGCGATTATGCCACTTTATTCGGTGTGTATCTGGCGCTTCGGCGATTATACTGCCCTCTTTCGGCGGCGCTCCGCCCTCTCGGCGGCGATTATGCCGCGCATTCGTCGTCAACCCAATACACTTGCCGTGGCGTTATGCCGTGTATCTGCTTACTGGCGGCGATTATGCCGCCTGCTGGGTCGCGACTCTGCTTCTCGGCGGCGTTATACCCCACTTTGTTTGGCGATAATCCTTCCCCGGCGTTATGCCGCCTCATAAACTCTGTACTACGCCTTTAAGCCGTGATTATGCACTCACCGGCTACTCCGCGCTTTTGGCGGCGATTATACCACTTTGTTGACGTGGCAATCTGCCTTCGGCGGCAGTGCTGACCGGCGTGCATCTGCCTTTCTGGCGACCAGCATACCGGTGTCGTTTCCATTACCTCAGCGATGTCGGTCGCGTTTAGCGAAATATTCTCGCCTTCGTGATAGAGATCGTCGGCGGCCGCTGGCGTGAACATTACGTGATGTCGATCCGCCGTTTTAATATTCTCGTATTCGGCGATGAGATCGTCGGCGTATGGCGGCTTGACCGGTACAGCGTATACCGGCGTCCATTTCATTACCTCGGCGTCCAGGGCAGGTTTAATGTTCTCCGTCTTCTCGGCGATGGATAAATCGACCTTCGGCGGCAACCGGTAGCATACCGGCGTCGAACTTCCGCATTACTCTCAGCGATATCGATCGCCGTTTAAGCGAAGTATTCTCCGTATACCAGCTGATGGGGTCTCGTCGGCGCTTCTGTTGACGACGATCGCCCTTCTCGTGTTTTCTGGCTACCTCCGGAGATCTCCGGGTCACCGTTTTGTGATGTATTCTCTGCGGCCTTCTCGGTGATTAGATGGAAATCGAGGCCTACGGTGACGACCCGGTATCGCATACCGATTATAGAACTTCGCATTATGGCGATGTCGGTCCGTAGTTTTGGCGTATTCTCGTGATCCAGATCGTCGGCTACGTGACGACTAATACCGACATTAATTTCCGTCTCTGCCGTGATGTCGGTCATGGTTCTAGCGAAATGATACTGGCGATGAGATAAACCGGCCTTTATGACAATCGGCCGCCTCTTAGCGTCTCGAACTTTCCATTCTATAAGCGATATCGGTCGCGTTTTGTATTCATTGATGAATCGTCGGCAATGACGACAGCCCAGCGCGCCGGCGTCGAACTTTCAAGCTACCCTCTCGGCGATGTCGATTCGCCCGTTTTAGCTAACGAGTATTCTCCGCGCTTCTGGCCGATGAGATCGTCGGCCTTTCTGGCGCGACGGCGCCTTCCGGCGTCGGCTTTCCTCTACCTCAGCGATGTCGATCCGCCGTTTTAGCCCATTCTCCGCGCTTCACGAAAGATGAAGATCGTCGGTCTTCACGGCTTGACGGCCGCCCGCCTTCTCGGCGTCAACTTTTTCGCTACCTGGCGATATCGATTCGCCCGTTTTAGCCAATATTCTCCGCGCTTCCGGCGATGAGATAAATCGGCTTTCTGGCGACAATGGCCTCATTCTCGTGGCTTTCCGCTACCTGGCGATATCGATCGCCGTTTTAGCGAAAATATTCTCCTTCCACGTAAAGATAAATCGGCCTTTACTGACGGCAATCGGCGCGCTTTCTCGGCGTTCCGCTCCATTACCTCGGCGATGTCGATCTGTCGTTTTTAGCAGTATTATCACTTTTCTGCAGCGTTAATACGCCCCCGTCTTTTGGCGGCGCCCGCCATCAGCGGCAAGTATTCCATGAGCGGCGCTCGCCGCCGTCGGCGGCTGAATCTCTACGCCCTTTATAGCATTCATCGTCGTTCTGGCGTCGCGCCTTGGCAGCTACCGGCGTTAGCTCTTTCTATTCGGCGTAATGGAATCGCCTCTATCGTGACGTTAACACTTTCGCGCCCATCGGCTTTTGGCCTCTTTGTAAAGCCCAGCGTAGTCGATCAGACAATTTATCACAGGGGTAAAGGTCATGGCTACTCGGCAAATGAGGTAATTAAGCGGCAATATAAAATTTACTAAATATAGATCCACCCACCTGACTAGTAAGACAATCACAGGGGAAATTCGCAAACTACTTTCGGTAGTAAATTAGTCGTGTGACGTAAAAATAGAAAAAGACTGTCGATGGGGCTCAAAGTATGGCCAGCGAAAAAAGCTACAAATGCGACGGGGCTCCCTCGGCACGAAAGATGAAAAGACTTCTGACGGGGCTCCTCAAGAGAAGATAAAAAGATTCAGACGATGGCTCCCCGGCACGAAAGACATAAAAGATTCAGACGACGGCTCTTCCGGCACGAAAGCATGAAAAAGACTCAGACGACAAGTGGTCCCCCTCAAGACGAAAGTAAAGAAAAAATCAGACGATGGGCTCTCCTCGGCAAGAGTATTGCAGACGACGACGACGAAGGTAAGATCCTACGCAGGGCTCATTCCGAACGATCAAGATCTCATCTGGCAGACCCGAAAGCAAGCTCGAAGGCAAACAATGTGATCGCAGATGAAACAAAAGATAAAATCCTGGTCGAGACATGAAAACAAGATCAAGCTCTGGAACAACGCCACAAAATTCATCTCTTGGGCTATTGTTGTCACCAGATTATCACACGCCAAGATCACCAGATTTATCACACGCCAAAGATTATTAGTGTCACCAGATGATTACACATCAAGATGACTTAATTATCACATGTCGCCAGGTCCCACCGAGACCACGCGGATCCGTCGGCTTAAAGATTTGTCGTGCTTAGTGATTTGTCGTCTTCTACGCGTATGTTTTGTCATGCTTTATGCACATGATTTGTCGTCTTGGTCCTCTTTATATAAAAAGGACCTCACTTTCATTGTAAAGAAAAAACTCGAATGTTTCCTCCATTCCACTTATATACCAAAACCCGATATTTCGGGGAAGAGCTACGATTCTTCCCGCAGTGTCTTTGCTTACTTATTTGTTTGGTGGTCAAATTCAACAAGCCACATCAGAATCGTAAAATATTTGACTGTCAACAAAAGTTAATGTTCTTTTTATGAGAATGTCGGTATCATGGTTCAGTGCCCTTTTATGAGAGTGTCGGTTTCATGGTTCAATGTTCTTTTTACGAGAATGTCGGCTTGAAGGTTCGTGTTCCTTTTTATGAGAATGTCGGTTTCATGGTTCATGCCCCTTTTATGAGTATCGGTTTCACGGTTCAATGTCCCTTTAATGAGAATGTCGATTTCAAGGTTCATGTCCCAGTTCATGTCCATTTTACGAGAATGTCAGTTTTACGGTTCAATGTCCCTTTTACGAGAATGTCGGTTTCAAAATGTTTATGTCCCTTTTATGAGAATGTCGGGTTTTAAGTTTCGTGTTCCTTTTTTTGAGAATGTCGGTAACATGGTTCAATGCCCCTTTTATGAGAATGTCGGTTTCATGGTTAAATGTCCCTTTTACGAGAATGTCGATTTTAAGGTCTGTGCCCCCTTTTATGAGAATGTCGGTTTTAAGGTCTGTGTCCCTTTTTATGAGAATGTCGGTATTATGGTTCAATGCCCCTTTTATGAAAATGTTGGTATCACGGTTCAATGTCTCTTTTATGAGATTGTCGATTTCAAGGTTCATGTCCTTTTATGAGAATGACGATTTTACGGTTCATGCCCTTTTTTATGATAATGTCGATGTCATAGTTCAAAGCTCCATTTATGAGAATGTCGGTTTCACGGTTTAATATCTCTTTTACGAGAATGACGGTTCCAAGGTTCATATCCTTTTTATAAGAATGTCGGTATTATGTTCAATGTCCCTATTATGAGATTGTCGAATTTACAGTTCAATGTCCTTTTTACGAGAATGTCAGTTTCAAAGTTTGTAGTGATCGATATTTTTGACTCGATTTATTTGTACACATCAGAAGGACACGTGTATCGATAAATTATTAAAATAACCACACAAGTATGCTCGCCTTGCCAACTATACAAGTGGCACCGATGGAGAGGTGTTCGCCTAGATAATGATTGTTAACCATACAAGTGTGCTCATACGCCAACCATACAAGTGTGTGCTCGCCAAATGGCGAGCATTATAATCATTCTTGTATTCTCGTTAAGACAATGTTCTGTACAAAATCGATATGGTCGAAGGAGGCGAAGGAGAGCAATCGGTAGAAAAAAAATCGATACAAAGGGCATATGACATAAAAGTCAAGTCACTTACTGAACCATCTGGACGATAAGAAGAATGCTTTATAAGCAAGTAAATCCAAAGGTCAACCAGAAAGATGAAGTTGAAAACGTGACAGCATCACATGAGTTCTTGTAAGACACGAAATCTCCAAAATCATGCTTGCGAAAACCAAAGACACGTGCTTGTCAAAAATCTTTATAAGTAGTATCGAAAAGAACAAAAAAAAGAAGGTCTGAAAAAAATTCCCAATACTTCACACATATATTCTCCATTCACCATCTTTCGTGAAGAAAGTTTTCACCACGAGTAAATTGTGTCTTTGTATACTTGAACCTCATGATATAACATCCTCGGCTTGGAATGCTCCTAGAGTAGTCATTTATTGATGAACCCGGGTCAACAATTTCTTGTTCTTTCTTTGTAATATTGTCTGACACGTCTTTTATTTTGTTTGTGAGTTGTTTTAAAATTAGCCACATAAGTATTCTCATTAAAAACGACTTGCAAATAATTGAAGCTGCATAGAAGGAGGGTAGATAGATAAATGGAAAAAAAAAGAAATATAATGCCTCAATCTAGAATACTCAAACGGAGAAATCGGGACACAACCGATTTCACAATTTTAAAGAAATTCAAGCACAACCTCAAGAAAACGAGACGGTAGAAACCATCAGGCTGGAAGAAATTGTCAGTGATCCAACAACAACGACAAAAGCCATTACTTTTTTGCTAAAAGTGCAAAAAGAAAGAACTGATAAAGAATTGGCCAAGTTAAAAGCTCCAAATGATGATATGATCGGCGATCAAAAACTTTTGATAGCGATCAAGTCAAAAAGAAAGCTGCACAAACGCAGGTTGAAAAAGAGGCAGGAAGTCAGTCGGATGGAGAAAGCGAATTTCCAAGCTTCCATGCAATCAACGTTTGAACGTCTCGAGAGTACTAGCAAAAGAGAATAGATTAAGCGAGCATAGGCGTCGAGATCCTGGAAAGAAATATCATGCAAACACAGTGACCCAAGTGGAACATCATGATCGTCCACTACATAAACGACCACAAGATTCCCAAGTGGAACATTATGATCGTCCACTACATAAACGACCACAAGATTCCCAAGTGGAACATCATGATCGTCCACATCATGAACGGCCTCGTGATCCGAAAAAGTCACGAACTAGATTATCTATTCATCATCGAATGGGTAATCGGGAATCAATCTGAAAGGGGACCGGTCCCCATCCCGAGCATGATCGACCAGTCCTCAAGATGGAATCCACCTCGTTAAATTGTCGAATCCGCAAAATCGCGAGATGCAAAAGTAATAGTTTGCGGCCGATCTTACGGCTACTAAAGGGATCACTTTCAGCGAAGGGCAAATTCCTTGCCCGCCGCCAATTATCATGTCGTGAGAATACAAGAAAAGGTGGCAAAGAATCGGCCACCCATACCGGTGTTCGATCGGAGTCGGATCCTTATGTTCACCTTAGTAAATATTGATTATATGATCGCGAATGGGTGCTTTCTTGACGCAACTCAAAGGTCGGTCTTTTCCCGTGACCTTGGGTGGCCGGGCACCTGGTGGTTTTCAACTTTGCCCGCTATGGGCGTCCATCACGTCCGCTTCGCACGGTAGGACAAAATTTCAATCCCACTTTTCATCCATGTGTGCTCGCTTAGCACCAAAGCGAGAGGTTGACACATTTCTCCCGGTAAAGGGTGAATCGGTCGAGCATATATTGAAAGATTTGACAAGTGTTTATACGATGGAGCCCGGTTGAAGAGGATCTTTAAAATCCTCGCGGTGATGGGGGCTTGACCTAAATCACGGATATGTGGAAAGCCGTTACATCGAGATTGACCAGAACACATATCTTAGAATTTCGAGGCGAAACAACCAAGATTATAGCTATCATCGGGATCTGCTTGCCCAATCACAGTTAGGCGAAAAGAGCAACAAAAAGAGTCGTTGGTAAAAAGAGTAATGAATGAGGGGGTATAAACCCCGGGATCTTTCAAACCTTTTGAAGGAAGCGAGAAGCGTACCTTCTGAAATCTTCTAGGCGTTTATTGAGACTATTTAATCAAATTAAGGATCGGGACATGTTAGATAAGCCGAAGAATTGTAAAGAGATAAAAATCGGCTTAATGCTTCCAAGTTTTGTAATTATCATGGTACATCGGACATATCTTGATGAATGTCGCGATTTACTTCGTCCAACTTTGGAAGTTATATGAAGAGGATCGTCTTACTCGATTCCTCAAAAAATTCGTGACGAGAGACTCGGCCCGAACAATCGGGTGATCGTGGGGGTAAGCAAAAAGGCGGAAGAAGTATCGTCGTGATCCCGAGGAATCCCGCAAAGAAGTTGGAATTACCGAGAGAGCTCCTACCACGAAAGCGAGGTCGAGAGAGTCAAGAAATCAACATGATTCGCTGGTATGGGCGATGGGTGGATCTTTATCGAACCACCGACGTTATCAAACAGAGCCGGAAGAAGATGGAAATGCACGCCGTGCAAAGCATACATCGGTGAGCGTGGCGGAAGCACCTCAACGAGCATACCACTCTTCACCAAATTTTGTTTTCGAAGATTTAACCTTGATGGTATCATCACCCTCACAATGATTCGCTAACGATAAGTGCCCGACTCGGGGTTGAAAGTACATCGACTCGCTTTGTGAATCTTAGGGGCATATCTGCGAATATTTTGTTCGTCGACACTCTACATCGGATGGAGAAACAAATGGGTGATCTAAGTAGTTATATCGAGCCTGCGATCACACCATAATGGGTTTTAGGGAATCTATAACTTCGACCTTATGAAATGATTAAAGCTAGGAGTTGAGTTAAAGTCAACTAATAATCCGAGATTGACGAACTAGAATATTAGACTTTGTAATCGTCGATGCTCCGCCTACTTATAACGGGTTTTAGGTCGCGCTGTTTATTCAGAATTCAAAGTTTGCATGTTCGACTTATTACTATTGTGTAGTTTCAACCCCGAAGGGGCGGGTAGCGTAAAAGGCGACGAAAAAAAGCTTCGAGATTGTTTGTTGTCATGCGTGCGGAAAAAGCAAAATATCGTTAACATGATGGAGCAAACATGGGAGACCAGGAGAATCAAGCCAATAAAGCGAACATATTACCGAATGACGCTTATACCTCCTCCGCCGAAAGCACATCTCCACGGGCGAACACAAAACCCGGAATGATTACTCATGTTCCGGATCTAATGAACATTGATCCACCAAACGAGCTGCCGGACTTAGAACCTCGTATAGGTTTTGATCCTATGGAGGTAGATGACGAGCATCGGGGGTTGATCGAAGATCCTCGATGGAAGCAAAAAAAGAGGCGAGCAACGCCTGTCGAACAATTGGAGTCTGTCAATATCGACCCGATCATACCAGAATTAGAAGTGTTCATTGGTTCGAATTTCTAAACCATTCCAACGAAATGATCATGTATCTTGAGCAAATTTAGATGTGTTTGCTTGGTCACATGAGGACATGGTCGGCGTTGATCCTAAACATGCATGTCACTTCTCTTAACCTTGACCCAACACAAATTCCAATAATCACGAGGCGGAGAAAATTCAATCAGGAGAAATATCGCAATATGGATATTGAAATTAAGAAATTGCTCGATAATAAATTGATTCGAGAAGTAAAGTGCCCAAGATGGCTTGCTAACCCGTGCTCGTCGTCAAGAAATCTAATCTGGAGCTTGGAGGTTATGCATAGATTTCATTGACTTAAACAAAGCATGCCCGAAAAGACAATTTCCGATGCCACATATCGATTATTTGGTCGATAACACGCAGGGACATGAAGCTCATGACTTTCATGGATGCATTTGTTGGTATCACCAAATATCCATGCATTCGCACGATCAAAAGATAATACGGCTTTCTGCGCGTGAAAAAGAACATGTATTGTTGGCAACACATGCCGCTCGGATTAAAGAATCTTTGGAGCAACGATCAACGTTTGGTGAACAAGATGTTAAACGAACATATAGGTCGAAACAGTTGAGGTGTACATTGATGACATTGTGGTAAAAGCGAGCATAAGGAAGACCACATTACCCACCGACACGACGTTTGATATTCTCGGGGAGTATAACATGAAGTTAAATCCGAAGAAATGCAGTTTTGGGGTTCATTCGGAAAAATTCCTAGGGCATATGGTCAGACAACGGGGGATCAAAGCGAACCAATCAAAGATTCAAGCTATGCTCGATATCACGAGCCCCTGAAGTGTGAAAAAAGTTCAAAAATTAAGCTGGGCGTTTGAGCTTCACGAAAACCGGTTTATATCACTGAACGGAGATAAATGCAAACCTTTCTTTGAAGCATTAAAGAAAGGGAGATTCGATGAATGAGCATTGCCAAAATGTATTTGAGTCATTAAAGCAATACCTTGCGGATACTCAAACATTATATAAGCCTGTTCCAAGCGAACAACTTTATTTGTATCTTGCCGCGTCAGAGCATGCAATTAGCCCCATGCTCGTTAAGAGGAGGAAACACATTTGCCTATTTATTATGTAAGTCGGTACTCAAAGGTTCGAGAGCTCCGTGCCATCCATTGGAAAAACTCACAGATGCTCTTTGTTATGAGTGTCCTAAAATCTGCGACCATATTTTTTCGATCACTTTCGATCGAGGTGCTAACCACATTCCCATTACGACAAGTTCTCCACCGGACACCGTGGGCGGAGTTACTTTCAGTGGGCGGTGGAGTTTGGCCATTTAAACATTACGTTTGCCCCACGAACAACAATGAAGGGCCAGACTATGGCCGATTTCATGGTTGAATTGACATATCCGCAAATACCCGAAAGAGGTGTTGACCAACCATGGCACATGTATGTAGACGGTTCATCGGCAAGTTCAAGAGGAGCCGGGCGTGGTTCTCATCACCTAACTTCGACAAACTTTCACGAAACCCATCCGTTTTGATTTCCCGATACAAATAATGGGTGAAGCACGAAGTTTTGATTCTTTGGATTACACACGGCTATGATGATAGGAATTCAGAGGTCGATGATTTATAGCGATTCCCAAATAATCGTATACCAAGTATTAGGCGAGTACGAATCACGAGGCGAACAGATGGCACAATATCAACAACTAGCAAAGGAGTTGCTTTAGCAATTCGAACAAGTTTACATAGAACAATTACCACGATTGGATAATTCATTTCTTTGATGCCTTGGTGCGATTAGCAAAAAGACAAAAGGAGTAATTTAACACGACGGACATTGTGGTCGTCACAACTTGTTCGCCATCAATTCCCAGAGTTGTGGTCGCCCGTGTGACGAAGCGAACAAAGAACCCGGATGACTCGATTTTAAGCTACTTACAAAAAGGGTTTCTCGCGAAAATAAAAGCATAAACTACTTTCGCCTCAGACAAAGTTTGCCGATATACTATCCTAGATCCGCATTTGTATAAAAGAAGTTTTTCACTTCTATTATTGAAATGTATTACTCCCGAAGAGGGTCATGTGATTACGAAGCAGTTCATGATGGGGTATGTGGAAACCATACGGTGGACTTGTCTGGCATATAAAATTGTCGACAAGGTTCTTATTAGCCCTACCCTCGAAAAAGATTAAGCTCACAGTATGCCCGCCAGCGTGCCATAAGTGTCGGTTATCGCCCACTTATCCATAGCCCTTTAGAAGAACTAGTATTTGTTTACGGCCGGTGGCCGTTTGCTAAATGGGGAATCGATTTGATTGGCCCGTTTCTCTTGTTGGCGGGGAGTAAAATATGTCGTGGTTGCCGTTGATTACTACACTAAATGGTAAAATTGAAGCCATTGTTAAAATTACCGAACTAAGAATGTGGAATTTTGTTTGGAAAAATATCATTCGGTCATTGGTAACCTTGAGATAATGGCAAGCGATTCGATGGAAGTGAATTAAACCGAAATTGTGCTCGTTAGGGGCATAAAAAGCATTACTCTACTCAGTATTACCCCACCAAACGGATAAGTTGAAAATTTGTCGATAAAATTATCAAGCATACTCTCAAAATAAACTTGATAATTCGAGGCGAGGATATAGGGGAAGAGTTACCGAAATATTATGGGCATATCGTCTTTTTTGAACATCAAGCTACGGAAACCCGTTTGCCACGGCATTTGGTACGAAGTTGTTATCTGCGTGATAAAGATTTTGAGCCATCGGACAATGAGTTTTGGAGAAGCACATCAACGATTGCGCCGCCTACTAAGTCAGATCTGTTGGAAGAAAAGAAGGATGGAGGCCCGATTTCAGAAACGCTTATGTATAAAAAAAAGATCGAAAAAAGTTCTACAACTCAAAGTCCTAACACGCGGGTTCAACGTGGCGAAGTTGGTTCTAAGACGAACAACGGGGGTACCAAGTGGTGTGTTGACGAGTATGGGAAGATCCATTCGAGTAACGAACGTTTGTCAAAGCGGGGCATATGATTTGGAAGACTTGAATGGAGTTCCGTTGTCCTATTCGTGGAATCGTCAAATCTGAAAAAAGTATTATCGATGTGGCGAGCAACCGAGCAGTCGATAGTCGGTCAAAGTCAAAAGCTAGTGGGTAAAAAACCGAGCATAATCGGCCATTCAAATTAAGACGAAGCGGGATGAACCACGAAGGACGAACACACATCGTCGACACAAATTTCGAATCTTTTAGAAGGAGTTTTGGTCGTGATGTTAAAAGATAGAAGATACGTGTCGAACAAGATGATGAGAAGCGGTGTCAACCAAAAAAGAAGAGCGTGTCAATCCTTGAATTAGAACTGACAAAGACAAGGACAGATGTCAAAATGAGGATTTAAAGTAAGATGACCAACACCAACTAGCTATGCCAGCACCTGTTTGGGATAGTAGTATAAATAGACATATTGATAGCTGAAGAAGGGGGAAGAAAAAGAGAAAAAGGAAAAAAATACTGCAAACATATTAGAAGAAAATTCAGTTATCGGGAGATAGTTGGTTTGGTATGCCTCCAGATGAAATTTTCGACACTCGATTCAGCTATCATTTTGCTGACTCAATCATGTGTCCTGGCGCTTGCTCTAGTACGAGCTTTATACCCCGTATCGCAGTCACGAAGGAAAATACTTTCCCTTCGATTTGGGAAAGTCAATCCAAATCGGGAGAAGTATTTTCTTCTAAACAGGGTATTGTCACCCCTTTTATGAGAATGCCAGTTTCACAACTCAATACCCCTTTTATGAGAATGTTAGTCTCATGGTTCAATGCCCCTTTTATGTGAATATCGGTTTCACGGTTCAATGTCCGTTTTACGAGAATGTCGTTTTCAAGATTCATGTCACTTTTTATGAGAATGTCGGTATCATGGTTCAATGCCCCTTTTATGAGATTGTCGATTTCACGGTTCAATATCCCTTTTTGAGAATATTGGTTTCACGGTTCATGCCCCTTTTACGAAAATGTCGGTTTAACTACTCTATGCCCCTTTTCTGAGAATGTCAGTTTCACGACTCAATGCCTTTTTTATGAGAATATCGGTTTTACGGTTTAATGTCCCTTTTACGATAATGTCATTTTCAAGATTCATGTCCCTTTTTATGAGATTGTCGGTATTATGGTTCAATGCCCCTTTTATGAGAATGTCGGTTTCACGGTTCAGTGACTCGTTTATGAGAATGTCGATTTCACGGTTCAATGCCCCTTTTATGAGAATGTCGGTTTCATGATTTATGTCCCTTTTACGAAAGTGTCAATTTCAAGGTTCATATCCCTTTTTACGAGAACATCGGTATCATGGTTCAATGCCCATTTTTTGAGAATGTCGGTTTCACGGTTCAATGTCACGAATGTCGATTTCACGGTTCATGTCCCTTTTACGAGAATGTCGGTTTTACTACTCAATGCCCCTTTTATGAGAATGACATTTTCACGACTCAATACCCTTTTTATGAGATTGTAGGTATCATGGTTCAATGTCCCTTTTATGAGAATGTCGGTTTCACGGTTTAATGTCCTTTTTACGATCGATTTCAAGGTTCATTTCCCTTTTATTAGAATGTCAGTTTCATGACTATGAGAATGTCGGTTTCACGGTTCATGTCCCTACAAAAATGATGGTTTCAGTACTTAATGCCCCTTATATGAGAATGTCAGTTTCACGACTCAATGCCTCTTTTATGAGAATATCAGTATCATGGTTCAATGCCCTTTTACGAGAATGTCGGTTTTACGGTTCAATGTCCCGTTTACGAATGTTATCAACTTCTACATGCCCCTGACAGTAAGTAGCATTTTTTTTGAATGTCCACCAGTGCTACCCTTTTTTGTCCGACAATGTTACCACTTCTCTTGATTTCAAATGAACTAGTAAGATCAAGATCACTATTTCCTGCTTCCAAAACTAGTAAGAAAATAGGAAACTATCACCAAATTTTGTTATTTGAGGTGCTTGTGGCTGTGGACCTAGCTGGTTTACGTGGGATGAAACTTTTTTACATTGCATATTTTGTCCTATAATCTATGATGAGCTAAAATGGAATTGTTATTGATCACTTTTGTTTTCAAAGCATAAATTGTTTTGAAGGTGTTAAAATTTGATACACAGGTGAACATCAGTTAACAGTTCCTTCAATTTAAGAGAAAAAAGAAAAAATCTAAAGCAAGAAACGTATCAATTTTCTGGGAGAGGATCCTCTCCAGTTCACACACACCCGCACAGGTATGTGTGTGTATGTGTAAAATGGAGGGTCCAGATTCAACTGACCCTCCATTTACTGGAGGGGATCCAAATCCCAATTTTCTTTTGTTGCATCATAATAGTGATTTCGGGTACTGGACAGTGTTAGGACAAATGTTATTCATAAGATTCGTTGATGGTACTAGCGGGGAATATTGTTTTCTTCCGAATTTGACTATTAAATTTTAAGAGGACTTGGGTTATACAAAAGGTTATTAAAGATTGGGAATGTTGGCATTAATTTTGATTTTACTACATGGTGCCTTAGATCTTTATAATGACCAGTAACTCTTCTCTGAATTGTTTTAAATCCATCTCGGCGATCTCGCATGTGATAAAGCTTTCAGTGTTTTGTTTTTCTGATGGACACTTGTTATAATTATAAGGCTGAGTCCTACAGAGACGGAGCTTGCACATACGTAATATGCAGAGAGCTGGGCAGGTATGCATTTGATGACTTGTATGTTAGTATTTGTATTCTTATAGGATAAAGATTAGTCTTGTTCCGACATTTCATGGACATAGGCGCTAAATTATTTTGGCAATGGATCAATCGATTTTGATGCAAATCTCTGATAAAAAAAATTCTCATTGCCTCATCAGTGCATGTGGTTTTTATTTTATTGCCTCCTTTTCCATGTCTAATTATATGCTCAAAAAATTGGTTTTTAAATGCATTCGAATAAGAATTATTATTCTCATGGTACTTCTAATTAATTAGCATTGGCATGCTTGCTCTGTTGTTTGGGAGCTGGTGATATTTATATTTGACAAGCCACAAACGTACTCGTTCATAGGAAGTGCTTGGTGGGGGTATCAAAATTAGGGACTAGGAATAAAGGGATCATTCTCATTGATATTGGTTGTATTAATTAGTGGGGTACACAGTAACTATAAGTTAATGATTTCCCTTTTTCATTAACCACTCCCCCTTCAGTAATTATATTTTCAATAATTGAAGAATTTGAACCAAGTGCCCGCTTAGGTATGGACATTATTGTGACTATTCATTTAGGTTAATCATGTTTAATAGAACTTGCCTTAGATGGTCTTTAGTAGTACATGTTATGAGATTCTTGAGAGTGTATACTTTAGATCCTCTCATTTGGTCAATAAATCTGCAGAAGAAGTCGAGTTTGCAACAGTTCACAGAGCAACAGTTAATTAAGCAAGTATTCAGTTTCATTTATTATGCAGAACAATTTTTCTCTTCTTTGTGTTTACTGATTTTGATAGTATTTGATATCTTGCCAAGTAAGATGGAGTTGTGTAGTATAATACATCTATTTGAATGTAATAAGAACGCTGATGCCAACTCTATTAGCATTTGGTTTCATTGTTAAATTTCCACCTGATGTATGATCACTTCAAAATTTTGAATAAAATTGTCTGGAAATTAGATAACAGATGCTAAATGGATCAAGAAAAATCAAATGCCTTAGCTAAATTCTTAACTTGGTTGGTTCTCTGTGTGGCATTTCCACAGTCATGTTATATGCATCTCTCTTTACATCTGCTGAATTTTCACCGCATTGGTTTATTACTGCTGTGAAACACCAAAATTGCAGCATTTCGATCATATTAAAAGGGGTTGAGTACAAAAAAATTACTCATTTCTTATTTTGATGAAAAGCAAAAAGCAACCCATCATATTATCTTAAGATTTACAAGTGTTCAAATTATGCATGATTAAGGACCTGAATGCAGGGATATAAGAAGTACGGCAACTCCGGGGAGAGCTTGGGAAGTTTTCTCGGCGGCTGCCACCGGTTTCGTAGCTCCGGTGATGCTCGGCCGCTATTAAGTCCTCTTGTGACCGGCGGCGGCCGGTGGGAGCGAGAAGTCTGTGTGGGATACGAAACCGGTGGCAGCCGCCGCTATTAAGTCTTCTTGTGACCGGCGGCGATGGGTGGTCCGTTTAATTGGGCCGGGTTTGTATATGGGTATGAAAATGGGATTGGGCCGGGTTGGAATATGGGTATGAAAATGGGCTTGATTTTTAGTTAGAAAATCTAAAATGGAAATTGGCTCAAATACTATCATGGGCTCGTGGATATTTTTTAATTAATTAACTAATTTCCTATTACCATTATTTACTTATAGATTATTTATTTTACTTGCAATTTTTTAATGATCAGATGAATGGTTGAAACAACCTTAAATAAGAGAATTTTTTTTCTTAAGAAGAATTAGATTAAGAAATTATATAGATCTACCTAGTCGAAACATTGAATCATAGTTATATTGAGCAAATTGTGAACTCGAGTTCATGTAAACTCTTTTCTATTCAAGTATCACTGTTACGTACATGGAAAAATAAATTCAAACAATAAGAATTAGAATTTGAACCCAATGATGTTATAGTCACATTATAAATCTCACATACTATATTATTATTTAAAGAAATAACTAGCTTAACTCAAAAGTAGTACAATTGATATTGAAGCACATATACATAAATTTTACACAACTAAAGTGACTTCACATCTTATTATTTATTATCCCTTTGTTTCTTTATTTTTCACAAGCTAATTAAATCTCTCCAATTGAACGTCCACTATATATATCCACATTAAATTTCAAATCACCATGATATGTAAAAATCAAAAGATTAGAAAGTTTCAAAGAATTATCATGGTAAAATACCCCCCATCCATCTTCAAAAAATATGGTATTTTCTTCCATGGATATTTGTACGCGCCATTGGCCTCTGCCAGGTACTGTTAAAGTTGCAACCTCTCTTGCGTTTCTCTCCATTTGCCCAAAAAATGTTGGAGGAATTTTCTACCAAAATAAATAATATCACAAATTCTCGTGTGTGAGATAGTATTCGTGTAACATAAATCTATAATTTGTATACATGATTTTATTATTTTGGAAAAAATTACTAATAAGTACAAATTTTTATTCTAAATTATTAATATATACAAGTAAAATTGCATATACAGGTAAAATAGTAAATTCTTAACATATATCAAAATTGCATATACAGGTAAAGTTGCACGCGAAAATGTGTGTACTTACATATATACAATCATTGTATACCTATTTGTAAATTGCAATATTAAAATGTACCTATTTGTAAATTTCTATTTTTTAAAAAAATCATTAATATCTCCATTACAAAACAATAGCAATTTTTTTGTAGCATGTTTTGTAATTACATCAACTTTTGTAGAGACTAATTTTGATTTCTTTCTAAAAATTAATGTATGCACGATACAAGAATAAAACATATACAAAATACACATTAATTTTTGGTAGCACCATATACTTAAATCTAAACGTGAGAACATGTATATAAATCTAAACATGCTATATATATATATATATATATATATATATATATATATATATATTGGAAAAAAATCATTAAATTTATGGTATCAAGAAAAAAATGTATCGACTTATTTTTTCTCTTTTCCAAATAAGCATAGATGAAATTCTAGAAATTAGGAACTTACTACGCCACATTTTTTTCTTGTACCGGGCAAAATAATCTTGTAAAAACTTGGTCCATGGAAGTCATAATTAGGAGGAGGTACGTCTGAAATTTTAACAACACTCTTCTTATCATCGTAACCTATTTCCAGAACCATTTTTTGATTACTTTGACAATCTTATGTTCACTGTCTTGAACATCTCTCAACTTAAATACTTGTTGAAATTTTAACGTGTCAAAAAGAATTAAATGACATTTACCGAAAATAGGTATTTGGGTTAAATGAAATTGTTCGTACTGGATTTGGATTATCTGAAGATTTAATAACAAATCTGTACAATCTTTTTTTGTAGAAAGTTATAAAACAATATTGTTCTTTGACACGGTTTTATTTTTTGCCGAATTATAAATTTCCTCAATTTTCATCTGATTGGCATGTAATAAATAATTATTTTGCGTAAAGTAAATCCGTAGAAATCCAAGAGTTATTGCACTTGACATTATTGACTTAAGTCTCCGTAGAAATCCAAGAGTTATTGCACTTGACATTATTGACTTATCTCTTATCATCTGCTTCTAGACTAAGTCTTGTATGCATCCAGGAGTGCATTTTAAAACAATACAATTTATTATATTGAAAGATGCAATTAATTATCATGACTAGTCCTACCTGATGAGACTTTTGGGACCGATCGAACTCACATGCTTATAGCTATGATGAGATTATTAATTTGTTTCCTAAAGATGTTCTAATTTAATTCGAAGAGGATTTACCACCGTATATAGTTACTCTAAAGATAACGTAAAAACTCTCACTATAAGTACATATACCAAATCTTCCTAACAAGGTTACATAAATTTTACCAAGTGAGTTATTTCGAATAAAATTTTCAAGTATTTCCAACCAAGAACAATGTACTCAATCGAGCAAGAATCCATATTTTTTGCCTTAGAGTTAAACTCATGATTTGTATAGGGATTTTCATTTTAGTTGGAAACTAGTCTGAAACCTTATTGTCGAGTGAATCAGGAGTTAGGTTGTTTGAAAAGTGATTTAGTAAGTTGAGACCATCTCGACTGAATGGTTGTTGTGTAAGAGAGGTGTGGAACTCGGAAAACTTTAGATAGTCAAATTCTATTCTTCATACTATAAACTAAAACTTTTAGATAACAAATTACCCTATTGAATTGGGAATAGTAGACGTAGAAAGTTATACTTGAACCATTATAAAAATACTTGTGTGCTATAAACTGCTTTGCACACTTAACTGACATGACATTCAACTTTATAAAGCAAATGATATAATTGGTTTAATAAATTGAAACCGAATTAGTTTTCTCTCTGCATATTTCGAGTTACAATTTCATAAATAAGATAAGGATTTTCGTAAGTTTAGACGAGTGTAAACTAGGGCTTACACACTTTGTATACACGCTCAACTTAATTGTAGTTAAACAAAACAACTTATATAATTGCAGTCGGGAAGATTGCTATCGTATTAGAGCTTAACATTGTGGATTACTTAACTTATTTGAGGTTGACTTATCTAAGCCAGTTAGTTGCTTAACTGAGTACTCAAAAAAGCTTTGTAAAAGTCTTATTCACTAGAGTTCACTCCTCTCAACTGGATACATCATGCATTTAATTCTACCATGGGTAAAATTATCGTTATTATCTTGACAAAAGATTCATTTGTTTTAAAATATAAAACATTTTCTAAATAGTGATTATTTTTATGCATAACATATTATGAGTATTTGTAAATAATTATCTTTTGTACATCCCACATCGGATTTTCTCTTGTTTGTAATTACTATATACTTGTACAAATACTTTCTCAGTGTATAAATAAAATCTCTTCCAACATATTTCTCTACATGTTATCAGAGCAATATAAGGCTAACGCCTCTTTCCATTTTTTTTTCGATCCTCTTGCTAGCCAAAAGATTTGGTCAAACATGCCATATCTCCCTAATTCAAAAGATTTGGTCAAATATACCATATCTCCCTAATTCCATATCCCACGTCTTCCGCAATAAATCACCCCATCTTTGCAGAAATTATCTCATCCCAATTCTCTGCAGAAACACACGAATTCATCCTCTGTTCAATAGGATTTTTCCTTTGTCGGCAAGCGTTGTCATCCATAGCCATTTGCAATCATGACAGAGCCATCCAGCCCAAATGTCGTCAATACTACCGGCGCTCTTAACACTAATAAGACGCCGGACGGAACTCCTCCGCTCATTGCTTTCAACACCACATCCCAAATACCTCTCAAATTGAATTCCTCTAACTACTCTGCTTGGAGTTTTCAATTCCGTACATTACTGGTTGGATATGATTTATTTGGATTTCTTGATGGATCGAAACCCAAACCATCCGCCACTGTTACTGCTACGAACAACTCGGCGTCCGTTCCTAATCCTCATCACACATACTGGGTTCGTCAGGACCAACTGTTATTGAGCTCAATAATCAGATCGATTGATCCGTCTTTGATTACTTTTATTGCTAAGGTGAAAACTTCTCAAGATGCTTGGGACGTTCTTGCGCGGACATATGGTAGACCCTCTAGGGGTAAAATATTGGCCTTGAAAAATCGCCTCCATAATCCAACTAAAGGTACGAGATCGATAACTGAATTTATGCTTGAAATCAAAGGAATTGTTGATGAGTTATCGTCATACAAAGAGTTGTCAAACGCAATTCAAGCTCTCTTGTTGACATCGTCATATTGTTGACACTGGCCTCGCTCTCTTGCACCAAGCTTCCATGCCTCTTACATATTGGTCTTATGCCGTCACTACAGCCACTTACCTCATAAATCGTCTACCTAAAGTTGACCTTTCTATGGTTTCCTCCTACGAAAAACTCTTCTCTCATCCACCCAACTTTCTCAAACTCCGTGTCTTTGGGTGTCAATGCTTCCCATGGCTTCGCCCTTACGGAAAGCATAAACTTGATGACAAGTCTCGACCATGTGTCTTTGTGGGTTACTCACTCACACAAAGTGCTTATCTTTGCTTGGATCGTGCTTCCAACAAACTTGTTGTTTCAAGACACGTTGAGTTTATTGAAAACATCTTCCCATTCTCAACATTGAGATTCACTCCTCCTCCTGTGTGTATACCAAAAATACTTTCCCTCTCTCCAATTCCTCAACCTCCACCTGTTCCACACCCATCTTCGTTTGTTCTACAACCACTAGCTGCACATGTGCCTACGCCCACGCCGCCCCAACCGGCCCCTTCACCAGCTCCGGCACCACGCCATCAGATGACCACCCGTTCATGAAATAACATTTTGAAATCAAATCCGAGGTATTGTCTCACATCTTCAGTTTCTCTTGATATTGAGTCTTCATCTGTTACACAGGCACTTTCTGATCCTTGGTGGCGTGATGCTATGTCTTTTGAGTTCACTGCTTTACTCAAGAATGGAACATGGGATCTTGTTCCTCCAAATTCATCTCAGAATGTAGTTGGTTGTAAGTGGGTTTTCCGAATCAAGCGTAAGCCTGATGGCACAATTGACAAGTTCAAGGCTCGTCTTGTTGCTAAGGGGTTCCATCAACGTCCTGGCATTGATTACTTTGAGACTTTCAGCCCTGTTGTGAAGCCAACAACTATCAGGATTGTCCTTAGTATTGCTGTTTCCCGAAATTGGTCACTTCGACAATTTGACGTAAACAATGCATTCTTGCATGGTTCTTTAACTGATGAAGTTTACATGGCTCAACCACCGGGGTTCTTGGACAAGAATTATCCTTCTTATGTTTGTAAACTTCACAAATCCATTTACGGTTTGAAACAAGCCCCTCGAACTTGGTATAATTCACTTCGGGATTTTTTGGTCTCTGTTGGTTTTGTATGCACCAAGTCAAACGAATCTCTCTTTGTCTATAATCGTCAAAAGGTCATGGCTTACTTTCTGGTGTATGTTGATGATCTCATTCTCACGGGCAACGATGACTCATTTCTTCCTCGAGTAGTCACTGATTTGGCAACAAAGTTCTCAGTTAAAATCTTGGGTCTTTGTCATACTTTCTTGGTGTTGAGGTTCTTCGTACCACCTCTACTTGTTTTCTCTCCCAACGGAAGTACATAATGAATCTTCTCTGGAAACATAACATGCTTAATGCAAAACCCGTCCAAACCCCTCTTGCACCAGGTTCTTCACTCTCACTTGTTGATGGCAGTAAACCATCTGATGCTTCCACTTACCGTCAGGTCCTTGGAAGTTTGCAGTATCTTCTGATGACTAGGCCCGATATTGCATTTGCTGTCAACAAACTCTCCCAGTTCATGCATGCTCCCACTGAGACTCATTGGGGTGTTGTAAAGCGCCTACTTCTCTACTTGAATGGGACACGTCATGTTGGTCTTCATCTTCGACGTGACTCGCTTCTTTCACTTCATTGTTTTACTGATGTTCTTGTTGAAATTTTGGCAAGCTCGCGACGATCGTACTTCAACTGGAGCATACATTGTGTTTCTCGGTGCCAATCCTATCTCTTGGAGTTCTCGAAAACAACGATCTGTTGCTCTCTCATCTACTGAAGCTGAATATCGGGCTATAGCTGCTGCGGCTGCTGAGTTACAATGGACTCGTTCCATCTTGGTTGAGCTTGCTATTCCTCAATCCACTAGCCCAATTCTTTACAGTGATAATATTGGGGCCACTTATCTTTGTTCGAACCCGGTGTTCCACTCTCGGATGAAACACATTGCAATTGATTATCATTTTGTTCGAGATTTGGTCAAAACCTCTCAGCTTCGGGTATCTCATGTTTCATCCTCGGACCAGTTAGTTGATGCTCTTACCAAGCCTCTCACTCGTAATCGACTTTCTTTACTTATGGATAAGATTGGTGTCGTCAATCGACCACCATCTTGAGGGGGCGTATTAGGAGTATTTGTAAATAACTATCTTTTGTACATCCCACATCATATTTTCTCTTGTTTGTAATTACTGTATACTTGTACAAATACCTTCTCAGTGTATAAATAAAATCATCTCTTCCAACATATTTCTCTACATAACAGTGATAGTTTTTATGCATAACAGTGAGAATTTTTGTACATAACAGTGATACTAAAAAAATCGAGTTCACGGTGAACTTGGGTTCACATGAATTTTTGTCTTTTCACTAAATTTGTTCGGGTCTATAGAGAGTTAATTTTGATACGTCATTCTTTTATTAATTTTGCGTGTTAATTTCTTGAGTTTTGAAATTAATATTTATTTGCAATATATGAGAAGGCATAAATATATTTTATATATTTTAATGATTATTTAATAGCTCTTGTATATATAATTTTAATGATTATGATAAATAAATGATTTTATCTGTCTTCCTTAATATATTTTATTATAAAATTGTGTAGAACTTTCAAGAATAGACTGAATAGTAAAGATAGAGTATTCCATAATAATTTCAAAATATTGTTAAAATATGTAGAGAGTTATTAAGGTATTTAGAGATTTTTTCCTTTACATTTGGATAAAAAAAAATCTTCATTGTCCATTTAGTGAATGAGTTAATATTAAATAAGAAAAATGTTGCTCGTAAGAAATTCAGAAATTGCAGATAAATATCAGCCTGTCATTTTTTCCCTTTATTCTCTTCATATTAATGTTAAAATTATTTAACTATTTTTTTTGCATTTATACAACCAATAAAATATGTGGTTATAATATGCAACATGCATTTAGTGCCAGTAAAATTAAAAAATAAAAATAATAATGAAGATATATTTGAATAATTTTACCCAAAAAATAAAAATGAGAGCAAATACAAATCAAAATGGAATGAGAATATTATAAATCTAACTGTACTTTATTGATACGTAAAGAGTAACAAAGTTGTGTAGAAGAACTTCTTGAAATGTTTCGTATCCTCAAGATCATTTCTTACTAGTATTGCTAAACGGTTACTAATAAAATAGATGGTAATATAGAAAGTTGAGAGAATATAATCTCCTATATAATCAAAGTTGCAAGTCACTAAAAGATCTCCTTCAGACTTCACCTTTAATTAACCACCAAGTTCATTAGAATTTAAAATTGTGGGTCGTAATGATTTTCCCCAATTTAATCAAAACATGTGTTCATTGTTATATTGTACGGACACACTAAACTTGATTTTATTGCTTGAAGAATTCTAACCTACATTCTTTGTCGACCAAAATAAATAACAATGTAATAATCATGAGATCAATGTAATAGGATGGTTGATTGCATGTTATTTTGATTACTACTTACCGAATTATTTAATTTTCATCTACAACCCTTATAGCAAAGAGTACATCCCCTTGCCCTGCACACAGAAATTCTCCTGTTTTGCTGGCTTTTGGATTACTCACGACTTTCGAGTTTTCGTATTTTGTCCTGACGCAACTCGTGATAAGTACATTGCTAGTTATGGCTTGAACGGGGATGTGCAAGAATGGACGATAGAGTTGTTTTGTGGTGCAAAACTAGAGGGGTGTTGCGGAATGCAATATATGCATGAACAACTCTTTTGTCTCATAAAAAATGGTACCATAAGAAGATATAGTTTAACGGATGGATCTTAGACATTGATTGATTTAGATGAAGGGAGCTATAAATTAGCTGGTCATAATCGACGGTTGTTGTTGGCTAAGCGAGGGGAATCGTTTAGTGGCTTGCGAATTAGACTTGGACCGTAGTGAGTATTTGATTTCCGATTTCGACTGGTGTCATATAAGTTGGGTTGGATGCGATTTAGAGAGTGCCACCATCTTGGATATTGACAACCTGACCACTTACGTAAGGTCATTTGCAAATTGCGATGATCGTGAAAACAAGAAGGATTGCATGGTTTTTATCGAGGTTTTTCGCATTAATTAGGAACTAGCTAGCTTCTTTCACAGTATAACGGGTATGAGCACAAGGGATAGTAAACCCTTTTACAAAATTGAAATATTTAAAAAATTATTCAAGTTACACC
The DNA here is from genome assembly GCA_037126765.1 of Stenogyne calaminthoides. Taxonomy (NCBI): domain Eukaryota; kingdom Viridiplantae; phylum Streptophyta; class Magnoliopsida; order Lamiales; family Lamiaceae; genus Stenogyne; species Stenogyne calaminthoides. The sequence continues at coordinate 26,134,720 of JBBCBC010000029.1, read as the reverse complement.
ATTCAAGAATTCAGCCTACCTAATGGATAACTCAACCATTCTGTAACAATTTAGGATATAAACTCTTATTCCAATTTAGAAAAATTCTTACACTTATAAACTGGCATTTACGCACATATATAAATAATATGTATTAATTTTTATATCTAATAATATCAATTAATAAGTGTTATAATATTATTTTATAAGTATAACAATATTATTTTCATAAAAAAAATTAACTGGAACCCAATTCTCCAATTTATAATCATTTTAATTTTAGTTAAAATATCTAAACAGTCTTGTGATAATTAATTTAGTTATAAAATTATTGACAATATCAAGTGTGCATCATATGTACTGTACAATTCAAATGCATTTTAAACGGTAATATTAATTACTTCTACTGAACAATATTAATTATTTTCATTAAACAATATTAGTAATACATCAAATAATGTTCAATAAAAATATTTAGTTTTATCACTGCCTATCAAATTTATTCCCACTTTTTTTATTTGTTTGTCCACCAAATTTATTCTTATACCTATTATAAAAATATACTCCCTCCGTCCCAATCTTGACTACTTGATTACTGTGTGCTCGAAGTTTAAGAAAAAAAATGTTTATTAATATTTTATGTGATAAAGTGTTGGGGTAGAAAGAATTATTTATTAATATTTTATGTGATAAAGTGATGAGTAGTTGGGGATAGAAATAGTTGTTTATTAGAAGTATTTTATGTGATAAAGTAGATATTCCATTTAAGAAAATGTGTAGTCAAGATTGGAACGCCCAAAACGGAAATAGTAAGTTAAGATTGGAACGGAGGGAGTACATTTTATCTTTATCCTCTAACCATCACTTAATTACTTCAATTGACATTATACTTTACTTATACACAATCACTTTATTTATAAGTGAACCCCATAATACCATTACTTTATCTACTTTATGTACCTTTTTCTTAATAGTTGTGTCCAAGAAATGGAGCATATATTTCGCGGGACAAATTGCAAAAATAAGACTTATCTTTGCCCTTTATTGCACTTTATGGACTCAACTTTAGACGTTTGCAGGGTAGGTACTTAACTATCAATTTGTTGCAAAAAAATGACTCGGGCAATTTTAAGACAAAAAAAAGTGTATTTCCGCTTATTTTTTTATATAACACTTTATAAAAAATAATGATATTTCCAAAAAAATAAAAATTATAATAAATGTTAATAATGAGTTAATGACTGCTAATATATCTTTTTTAAAACACAATTAAATTTAATAAATACAATGAGTACAAATACTTAAACAATTACAGTCAAAATCTTACAGTAGAAAATAACGAATATGTAGTTCAAAGAATTACAAAGAAGAACTACTAATTAAATATTAATTGGCATACCATACCGTACCGAAAATAGTGACGCATATCATATACCGTACCAATATTTTTTATATTTAAAAATTCATATCGTTTTTGTATACCAAGATTTGGCATACAAAAAATTTCGATAAATTAAAAATATTTACCTACCGTATCGAAGTTTTCGATATATAAAAATTTCGATAGGTATAAATATATACCACCCCGTACCGAAATTTTGATATACTATTTTATACCGAAATATAAGTATATACATAATTTTGTCAACAAAATACCAATTTTTTTGGTATATTAAAATATTAAATTTTAGAATGCATATTATCATATTGTACCGCAATTCACAGTATATTGAAAAAATCTATATTTTTAATATTTTTCAATTTGATAAGCACGATATACCAATTTTTTCATTTTGTTTTTCACCCCTAACCGTGAATATAAATGAGTGAATTTTAAAAAAGAACACAAAAGTTGAGAACAAAATTTTATTTATTGTCATAATATCTTATTTTTCATTTAGGGTTGAGAACGAAAGAAATTAGATGCAAATTGAAAAAAAAACCATTGTTTTGTTTAAAATTTGACTGGGTCCTTTTTTTGCAACAAATTAGGGGTTAAATATCCACCCTGTAAAAGTCTAAAGTTAGGTCCTTAAAGTGTAATAAAGAGCAAAAATAAGTCCTGTTTTTTGCAATTTGTCCTATTTCGCGGATGGAGAATTAAAATTACACTTGATTGCACGGTGAAGCTAGTGTACAAAAGACATACTAAAAATTACTTAAGCTCCAACATCTTCGTCACAGCCCTTGCAATGAACAAGATTACATTTGGATCCGACATGCATAAACACATAAATTTCTCTCTCATCGATACTGTATATATCAAGTGACTTAACATTTATCATCTATTTACACACAAACAAGAGATATAACGTGTAAAACACCTACCATCTATATACACACAAACGACGACAGATGCAAATTAACCACCCATCAACCCCTTAAAATACGAAGGGGAATAAGCTGTTTCTGACAAAGCAGCCAAGATTTAGCAAGGTTCAACAACTGCAATTTATGATGCTTTTTTTTATTATTGCAAAGTGTGATGTTCAAAGCTTTTGCAGTCGCTCTTCGCCCAGGATCCATCATGTTAACTGGCTGGGGTCCACAACGAGAGCACTGCACGACTTTGGAAAAATCCCGAGATCACCAGTGACTCCATCATATTCCTGGAGTGCAGCTTCCATTTCGGCCTCAGTGTCAGTATCATCCATGCACCCAACCATGTTTACATCACGAAGATCAGCGTAGTATTTTTCCTTCTCCAGATCGTTTTCAAATGGTTCCATTGCGGGACCCTGCAAGTTTCAGAAGCTCAGATGCTATAGATAGAGATATAGTAATTTTTTCTTCAAGAAAGTCGATAGTGCAGCCATTTCTACTAGTATATAACAACAATATGAAGTCCACAATCAATCATAGATATGAAGATGTTTTAGATTGAAAATAAATAGAATCTTGTAGACCTGAATAAGTTCAGCATAATGCTGATACGTTGCACTGTTTTCGTCTTGATCACCCAGTAAAGAACCACCGTACCAACCATTAGACTCGTCGACTGTGGTCATTGCCAGATATCTACATGAAAAAAAAAGAAGGAACCAGTAGACATGTAACTTAGCATCTGTGGGTGGGTTATAAGTACATATTATTTTGATAAATAAAAGTAGCTAAACAAACAGGTACTTAAAAAAACTGGTTCAATTTACTTGTGGAACACATCTTCTTCATTGCTTTCAACGATTGGGGAAAACAAATTAAGGTCCGATAGGCTTTCAATTTTCTTCTCGTCAAGAGCTCCCCTGTTTGCAACGTCATTGGAAGTCACCTTTGATGAAGAGCTAGTATCCTCGTATTTCTTCTGGCCAAAAAGCCAATTCGGACTCCTGAGCTGTATTTCGCTGCAACAGAGTATCTTGGAAATAAGGCACTTAGACCAATCAGAAATTAGAAAGTTTTACTCCCATATATGAAGCAACAGACATGTTTTAGAAAAACAAACTCGATATAATGCAAAGACCTATTTCATTGCAGGGTACCGTTTACTCAATTGGTACACAAACTAAGCAGGGACGTTATAGGATATATTAATTCAATAAGCATCATAATGATGAAATTCAAATTTCTTATGTACGACATAAGCTAAAAGATACCAGCTAACACCTTTTCCATTTACTCGAAGTTGTTCTCATATAAACATGGTCAGTTTGTGAATTACTAATATCAACTGGAAATAAATTACTTTAGACACTTACGCTGCATCAGGTGCCACACCAAGGATTCCTGATCTTTCATTTAACCCGCTGCAAAGACGTACATCCTTGATCAAACTACATGTTCTTTCAATCAATTTATCAAATGATGTCAACTTCATGCGTGAGAAGTCTTCTCGACAAGCAGGAATAGGGGTCAAAGGAACTGCTGGCAGTGAAGGCTTAGAATCAACTACAGGACTGTCATTCAACATCAGCAGAAAAACATCAAGCCACAGAATAAATAAAACGAGAAGAATCTAAATCTACTGAAGATAATAATGACGTCTTACTTGCACCATATCTGAATAACATGCATATGAGTTTTCTGTGGAATATTCAAATTTATGGAGAAAAAAGTTCACATGAAGTAATGATGGTATAAATTATTGGCTGAGACTCTCGAAAGAAAATGCAATTTAGAGAAGAAGACAATACTTGAAAGTTACAAAATGGCGTATGTGCATGCAACCTTAAGTGAGGGTGTAGGTATTAGTCCATTAATATAAAGTAATATTACATTAACTTCGATTGGCACATCTACGTCTCTTATTCTCATGATTAGCAATCAAGAAAAGCTAAACCAAAGCTGAAAAATACCCCCAGATACTAGCCAATACCCTTCAACGCAACTTAGACTTACCTATCAGGCATAAGATCATATCCGATGCCAGATACATGAAGATAATAATCAGAATCCAATTCCCATAGGGCAGGTTTCCCTTCCTGTGGCTGGAAATAACCCAAGAATCTGTGCAAACCATCAATAGGTAAACTTAGAACACAAAATAGAAATATAGGTTCAAGAAAAAACCTTTCTTAGGAAAGAGAAATGTAAAGGTCCAATTAAGAGAGTCTCAAGAGTTTCTATAGTTAAATCTGCATCACTACCATCTATAAATCAACACAAGGATAGAGAAAAACTGATTAACTAACAAATTTATAGCGTCCTGCTTTTCGCCATCTGTGTAAGCATTGCTGTAGTATCGCTTTATAGACTTCAAAAATTCCCTAGATTGGGTTGTTGCTTTCCATTTTCCTTGCCTTTCAGGGAACACCTAATATTTTGACAAGTCCATCAAGTAAATTAAGAAAGATGATATAGCAAAGATATCTAACCATATAATTGGCTGTATACCGTATTGTGTGCTGCTGAGCCACCATATTGCTGTGCCAAAGCATCACCCATGCTCTGGTACATATCCATTAGAGCAGCAGCAATGCTACTATCAGCATCAACTTTTGGATTATCTGTCAACCCAAGTGCGTGAAGTTGCCGGCCGAGAGCTGCTAAACCATACGCATATTGGGCAACATTGGTCCGATCCAAGCAGTCGATGCAGTTTGTACGGAGAACTCCACTTTGAAATTGTGGTCCTGAATTTGAATTAATTTCCTTCCTACTTTGTTGACTACTATCAGAATCCTTATCTTGCTTGATTAAGGTATCAGTGGCACCAATAACCCTTGAAATGTCTCCAGAATTAGCTCTTAAATCAATAATAGAAGAATCCCTGTAGAAAGCTATTTTATGTTATTTCTGATATGGTAGTACCCTCAAAAGGGTGATCACCTGCCCTCTCACACAGATGGAATTAAATAAAAAAAGATAGTTAAAAGATAAGAGCAAGAAATTGAACAGCTAAAACAAGCAGTGTAAAAATCATAGTACCTCCCCGTGCTAGTCCGAGAAAGTTGGGAAGCCCTTTTCTTTACAACCACAGGTTTTCCACTATAATAAAATCCAGTTAAATCAAGTGCCTCGCTGGCAACTCCACCGAGAACTGCCAAAACATTGGCAGACTTGCTGAAAAACAGAGAATACAGTCAGTGGAGACGAGGAAGGACAGGCATTGCACCATGAGAAACACCTGCATACCTCTTCGCAAACTTGTGAAAGTCCCAATGGATGAATTTAAGTTGATTATCTTCATAAAGAATCTGATTTAAATACCCCACAGCATTAGCAAACTCACGTCTTAACATCATTTCTCTTGGTCTTTTTTCAACAGTCTGGAATTAAAAATTGAAGGTCATGAACCTTGCTTTCAAGTTTCAGAAAGTAGTTAAAACAAATCATGGAAATCTGTATCATCATATGCTTGAACCAAGACAGAGAAAAGTGATACAAACCTTAATCAGATTAAGAACAATAATTGGATTTCCATATCTTTTTGCAAGGTCTTCAAAATGTATCTTGGTTGCCTCATATGTAGGGTCGTATCTTTGCACTTCAAGTCAAAGACATAAGATTGTATAGACCTCAAATAATGGAAACAGATAGAGGAGACTTTCGAACTTATACCTCAATGAAAAAGAAATATGTTGACATGAGAATATATATTCTTCTTACATATGATATCAGGTTTCGGACTGAATCTTGAAGCTTCTTGTGACCAGAAGAGAGGAATAGAACCCCTCATTTGTACAACAGAGCTCATTTTCCCTTTGCATGACCCAGCTTCTTCATCAAGAACAATTTGTTCTGTTTCAACATCATTGGCTACCCGTCCATGGTCATTAACGCCCCGTTTTAAGTAACTGCAACAGAAGCAACAATAGTTAACTCAGGAGTTTTATATGCAAATAGCAAAAGTAAAAATCCTAGTTCTTTCTTACGAGAGCAAAGAGAACATAATTCATAGGAAAAAAAAACAATCTATAGCAGTTTAATAAGATGAAACTTAGCCTGTTTGATCATTACTAAATGCAGTTTACAATTTTATTTTATTTTGTAAAAAGACAGTAAAAGAAAAAACTGCATATGTATTACAACCCTCCTTATTTTGTTTATTAAGGATAATATCAACAATTTACAGAAGCAAAGTATACGTGCATCTTCAGACTAACAAAACAGAAACCTGGAAGGTTGAAATAAGCTTTACCGTGTCCCAGCAAAGTGGCGAGAGCGTCTGGAAATTAGAGAAACGCTAAAATCTCGTCCAAAAACTGAGAGTCTAACCTGCAGTAAATTGGATGGTAAGTTTCATCAAAGGAGAAGGTATTTAGACCAAATGATCACACTTGGAGCCTAAATCTATAGAAGTCAAATACCACGTAAAGATCATAAAAGAGAACACTGACAATTTAGTAAAAACATATGTGGTTCACACTTGTTCCATCTCATGATCACAAAAATACTAGAGATTAGGAGCCCAAATCTACGGAAGTATCAAAACAGAGGTTGCAACCCAATATCAACATTCAGGAAAAGGACAAAACCTGACTACATAGCAAAACCTGACTACATAGCATGCCAGTCGTAATAAATATATTCAGTATAGAAGAAAAGCATGTGTGGAATATCACTACGGTGCAAAGAGTTGAATACCATCTGTATTTCAAACAAATCAACAACGGTCGATGTTTAGAACTAAAACTAAAAATTCCAACCTGTTTAAAATTCCCATGTACTAGAGCTATTGTCCAAATGGTATTCTTGCACCTTGAACGAATCGCTTGTGTCAGAAAAGCATTCCAAACAAACATGTTATCATATGGCATCCCTTCTTCACCCATTAATGACACATTTTTTTGTAAGCTTTGCATAATAGGATATGTATAGCTATAGAAAAAATCGTTTGTCAAATCAACACTTGATAAAAGCTTCTTGTACCTGAAAAGAAAGGAAATTATATACACATATAAATTAATCACCTTACAAAATGTTGTCAGAAGTTGATTTATATCAATAGGACAAGTGACAACACAATCATGCTCCTAAATATAGGAAACTTATTCATGGCTGAAACCTAGTCTGCTTCAACTCCCACGAGCATGGGACAACCGAGAAACAAGAAATCTAACAAATTCATTATGTTGTTCAGTAAAAGTTATACACATCAATAAAGTTGAACTAAAAAAAAAACAACTGGTGGCCAGTTTTTCAAAAAGAGTATTCTCATTCCTTTCTATCCAAATAAATACATAAGCACAGAATAGAAAGATATAAGAATCTCACAGCGTAAAAAAAAATACTTAGCATTAACGTTGAAGAACAAATACGATACTGGGCATCCTACGTTAGTCCATATTTGTCCCAGTTTAACTTAGCACTCACAGTTAGGATAAGCTAAAAGAACTTGTACTTAGGGCCTCAGTCAGCCCAAATCTGTATCCAAGTAGCAGAATCAATATTTCATTACAGAAGTACTAATGCAAATTTTAGATGTCAAAATGAGCTTCATACATAAAAATATATAGTATATTGTGTGCAGGACTCTCGGCACCAACAATAGATTAACTGACTGTACTCAGAGAAAAATGAAAAATAGATTAAGTTGTTCTCTCCAGGTGAGTAGTTAAAAGCACCAACATAATTATGTTCTTGTTTAAAAATCTGCACAAAGTACAAGCACGGGCCAAAATTGTTACAACAAACCCCTTGAATGCGAGAGAGTATAGACAATCACAAGGTAATACTCTGTTGTATATTGAGTATTGCATCACAAGAAGGACACGAATGATTACAATATAAAAGGCAAATAAAAAGTTACCGCAGTTCAGTTTTAGAATGAGCAACATCAGTTTGAACTGAAACATGTGGAATGGTGATTATTTGGCTCTCATCTATACTATATATGGCATGACCACATATGGATCCAATTTGCCGCCGCTTCGTTACCAGTATTAGGTAGTATGACTCCAGGAATTTAATGCAACCTTTAGAGCCAAGAAAGGAAGAACGAGAAAATTAAGACCAGACATAGACACAAAACAATTTATACATATAGACATGAGATAGCATTCAAATTCATACTAATGCTTTGGTTTCAGACTTACCAACAATGCCATATACCTTGACAACAAAATTTAACCCTCCGGTTGCACGATTGCCCTCAGCAATCCTCTGAAGCAAGCTCTTGACTTCTTGTGGCGGATAAACTACAGGATCTTCGCTGAAATTTAAATCAGAAGGCTCCATTCTATCTATCTTTAACACTCGAAAGAACTTCTTGTTCCTATCACTTCCAATCAAATAAAACCTCTGAAAAATAGGAACCAGGGGCTTATGTTTAAATATTGAATAAATAGATTCCTCTAAAGCTCTTAATTTATCTACTGTATACAATAATCCGTACAATTTTTAATAAAGGGGACAAAAAATAAGGAATTTCTCAAAACAACAATTAACAAGAATAATTCGACGAGGTGAGATAAAGCTCCGTCCATTATATAATTCCATTACAGAAGCTACCAAATTATACAGTAACTGATCATTTCAGAGTGAAAAAAATACTCGAAAAATCATAATCACAGCCTTTTCCTGCTAGCAAAAATCATAATTTATTAAAATAAAACCAAAAACTAAAGTAATCTGACCTCCTAAAGCATCAACACAAACAACAATAAAACTTACCGCACGGGTTTCATAGAGCCAGAACTTCTCCAAGGAGTATAAATTTGGATCCGGAGGGCATTCCGCATCGTTCGCCGGATGGATTTTGGAAGAATTCGACGCAAATGTTGGCGGAAGATTCACAGAACTGGATTTAGGTTTCTCTGATTTCGCCATCATGAAATTGAGAGCTCGAATTGAACAATTTTGGACTCGAATTGTTAAAATTGTCACACTTCTTGAATCGCTTTTACACTTTCTTTTCCTTCCGCCAATTTTGCTTGTTCCCCGAAACCTGTCAACTAAATGATGATGTTAACGACGGTGTTAAGCCGGAGTCGCGTTTGTTAAAAGCCACATTTACGTCCCAAAACACGACTTGTTCTCAAACTTTTTGGAATATCTATACATATATAATAATATAATGATATTCACTAATATCTGCTTTGTTTTGAAAAAAGTTAATATCGTGAATTCTCGCCAATTGAACGATATCATATGTTCCAAAAATAATGTTTCACTATGTGTTTCATAGTCTAAATTAATGACATATAAAATTGATAAAAATATCTAAGGACCACCATAATCCAAGGTTCATGTATTAAAAATCTATGAGGTGTAATAATTCTGGAACACGAAAAAGTGACATAGAGGAATTGAATTGCTTCGAATTCGAGTTAGCTTGCAATTGGCTCCAACTTTCGGGTCCATTTTTCATTAAACGAAAAAAGAGTTCCACTAAACATACCTCAAAATCCTCTAAACACACTCCATAATTTTTAAAATAAAAATAGATATATATATATATATATATATAAAATAACTAAGTTACTCTATATAAATATGGGATATTATTTTTTCTTTCTTCTAAGTTTTATTTATTTTGAATTTAGTCCTCTAATTTTTTTTCATTTTGAAGTTGATTCTTTACTTTTTGTAAGTCTAGTTTTTTAAAATTATTATACGTGGAAAAATAAAAAAATTGAAAAAAAAATCTGAAAAAAAATTAAATTAAATTTTGTAAAATATTATTAAATCTGCAAAATAAGTAAATTAAGAAAAAATAAAAAAATCAATTAAAACTAAATAAAATACTCCCTCCGTCCCAAACTTGTTTTCCTATATTCCTTTTTGGGCGTCTCATTCTTGTTTTCCTATTTCCTTAAATGAAAATTTCTATTTTATCACTTTATCACATAAAATACTAATAAATAACTCCTTTTAACCCCAACTACCCATCACTTTATTATTTTATCATATAAAATACTAATAAACAACTCTTTTTACCCCAACACTTTATCACTTTTTCTTAAAATCCGAGCACACAGTAAACAGGAAAACAAGAATGAGACGGAGGGAGTATTAAAAAAAATCTTAAAAATTAATTTAATTAAAATGAATTTTTCAGATTTTATTTAGTTTTACTGATTTTTTAATCTTAATTATTTTTTAGATTTACTACCTCTGTCCCGGAAAAACGTGCACACCTACTTTATTATCGAATTTTTGTGAGCGAGTTGTTTATTAGTATTTCAAATGATAAAATAATTTTTAAAGAGGGGTATTATAGATCTACCTCTCATCTATTGCATGCATCTTTAAAAATTATTTTATCATTTCAAATATTAATAAAAAATTCACTCGCAAAAACACGTGAAACACAGTAAACGTGCACGTTTCTTTGGGACGGAGGGAGTATTTTTTTTAAATATTTTGCAGATTTCATTTAATTTTTTCAGTTTTTTTAATTTAAATATTTTTTAAAAATTTAGTTTACTTTTTAATGTTTTTATTTTGTATTTAGCTTTTTCAAGATTTTGAAGATTTTTTTTTCTAATTAAGTTTTTGAATTTATTTATGATTGAAATAATTTAGTTAACTTTTTTGAAATATATTTCTGATTTTATATAAAAATTTAAGAATGTTTTCATAAAAAAATAATGAATACAAAAGAATTAAATGATTTTTTAGGAGAGAAATGTTCATGAGAAAAGGAAAAGTAGGAAATTATTATTTTTATATTTTGATATAAGAAGTATATAATAGGAAAAAAATTGGGTGTGTTTAGTAATGCATGTTAATTTTTAAATTTTATTGGGATGTGCTTAACAAATGGGATGTGTTTAGTGGCACTCAAGAAAAAATTGAATCTTTAATTACAAACAAATTATTATAGTATTGAAATTGGGCTCCAACTTCCAGGTCCATTTTTCATGACAAAAACTTGTATAGTTCAGATCCATGCTATGAACTCGGTTATTTAAGTATCACTATTACATACAAAAACTCATTGTTATGTATAAACAATATAACTGTTATGAATAAAAATAATCACTGTTTAAAAAATCATTTATATTTTTAAACAGTGAAAGTTTTTGTGCATAACAATGATAGTTTTTACACATAACAATGATAAAGTTCATGTGTGAACTTGGTTCACATGAGTGTTACTCATTTTTCATTTATAAAAAAAATTAATCTTTAAGCCAAACAAATAATTAGATTATCATAATCAATATAAAAAATTATATCAAAGTCACACCCATGGAACTCGAACCCACAAATTATTAGAGTTGCAAACTTGCAATTGGGCTCCATCTTTTGGGTCCATTTTTCACAAATTATTAGAGTTGCAAGCTTGCAATTGGGCTCCAACTTTTGGGTCCATTATTCATTTATAAAAAAATAATATTTATTATAGTATTGCAATTGGGCTCCATTTATAAAAAATTAATATTAATTATAGTATTGCAATTGGGCTCCAACTTTTGGGTCCATTTTTCATTTATAAAAAAATAATATTTATTAGAGTATTGCAATTGGGCTCCAACTTTTGGGTCCATTTTCACAAATTATTAGAGTTGAGCTTGCAATTGGGCTCCAACTTTTGGGTCCATTTTTCATTTATTAAAAATTAATATTTATTATAGTATTGCAATTGGGCTCCAACTTTTGGGTCCATTTTTCATTTATAAAAAAATAATATTTATTAGAGTATTGCAATTGGGCTCCAACTTTATAAAATTATACCAAAATCACGCCCAGTGGAACTCGAACCCACAATCGGATTCCAAAAGCGCCTTAATTGATGGGCGTTGAATTCCATTTGTAAATTAATAATTTTTAGTATTACCGTACTACTTAAGCTATCTAGGGGATTCCAAAAATTAAGTTGAGGAGTTGACCATGTGTGAAAATTTTCTTACACATTTTCTTATACGAAAATTTTCTATTTTTATAAAATTTTGTTGATTATTAATTTAAGGAGTTTTAATTGAAACAAGTTAAGTTGTGGAGTTGACCAATGTGTGAAAATTTTCTTATACGAAAATTTCTATTTTAATCAAATTTGTTGGTCAATTGATTTTTTCGTGGGTACTACATCATATTCTTGTCACAGTGGTTGAAGACTACTCCATGTTCTAACATGAGGTTAGGGGAATGAGATAACTTGTGTCATAATTGGTGTTCCGCCTTGTGTTTCATAATATGGATGAATGATACGTGGAAAAATAAAAAATATCTAGCGAACCATTATACTTTAAGTTCATGTGTTAAAGATCTAGAAGGGTGAAACACCAATGGAATACGAAAAGTGAAACAGGAGAATCGAACCGCTCTTCCAAGCGTGTTGTCTTTTATGATTCATGTAATTGATCACTTATACATAGCTAGATTGCTATTGGTAAAATTTAAGAACAAATACTATTCTTTATAATAACACCAGTCAATATATAAGGTGCCCACTGCATTAAAGATAATGAAATATAAGAAAATTAAACTACCATTGGTGCCTGAAACTACCAGTCAATATATAAGGTGCCCATGTAAAGGATCTAATTGCACGTATGTAATTTGCAAAAATTGGAAAGAATTAAGGGGAATAATGTGTTTCAGGCCAATAATTTGGGAGTGTTGTGTTTTAAGGACAATAATTTTACAGATTTACAAATATAAGACAATATGTTTTAAAATTTGCAAATGCAAGATAATCGAGCCTGAGCAAGCCCAAATTGGACTAAAATGTCATGTGAGTTACAAAATTGCCCTAAATTTACAGATTTTGCTCCCATGGTGTCCTACATTCATAAGTTCGTAAATCTATAAATGTAGAACAACCGTAAACATGTAAATGTAGAACAATCGTGCAACTCGTATGACATTTCAACACGATTGAATTTATTTGTCCGATTGTCCTACATTTACAATTTCTAAAAACATACTGTCCTTATATTTACATAATTTAAAACATACTGTCCTATATTTCCAAATCCGTAAAATTATTGTCCTTATAACACAACCCCGCCCTAAAAAAATATTTTCCCAAGAATTAAGTATATGCATTCACAATCTAACTTCTGAAAAATGAAATCAAATGCCAACTCTTCTAATAGTTCGTGATCATATAAGAAAACATAAACAAAAAATTCAAGAATATCAATGAAACGTAATAGTACCAAAGCAACTAGCTAGTGTCTAATTAATAGGAGGAGGCGCGATAAAAACACTCCAGAAATAGAATTTCAAGTACGGTTTTCTCTTTTCTTTGAAAGTGTAATACGAGGGATGATCTTTGGCAAGAAAGTCATTAATGAAGAAGTAGACCTTGCAATCCTTGTTGTTTTCTCCATCATCAAATTCCTCGTACGGCCTTACAAACGCTGCTATTTTGCGGCCACTAGCAAAGACGGCGCTACTCTCTTGATCAAAATCGCTAATTCCAACCCATCTCATATTAGACCAGTCGAAATAAAACGTGGAAAACACATTATTACCGCCGCCCAATTCGCAAGCCACTAAAAGATCCCCTTCGCCCTTAGCCAACCACAAGAGTTGACTATCACGCGCAATACTACGGCCCCTTCGCCTAAAACAATTTGCGCCCAAGATCCGTCCGCTAAAATATACCTTCTCATAACGCCATCTTTGAAAAGACAAAAGAGTTTTCGTTCATATATTGCATGCCGCAACACTCCTCTTGTTTCGCGTCAACAAACTCTACCCGCGTCTCCGCTCAAGTCACAACTAGAGATGTAATTCTCATGATAATGCAAATTAACCCTACCACGAGAAAACAAGAAAACTCGACAATCCTTGGAAACAGGATCGCCCGAGAATGTGGCGTAACAAGGTTCGATTTTAGTAAAAGACAAAAGAACTTATATAAGGGTTGTTCTCTCCTTTTTTTATCATTTAAATGATGATAAGTGCAATCAACCACCCTTTGAACCGAATTCTAGTAGAATAAAATCTATTACCTGTTTTTTGAATATTTGGCGCGAATACGGATCGTATATCTCACATTCGAGACGTGTCGTGTGATCGGCCCACGCAAGATTGCAGAGCCACGGTAGGGTTCGGAGATGCTTATATTTAACCATCCTTTCTTTTGGTATATCAACATACCAACTCTTGCAAACTGCACGGAACCGTATTAAGTCAACAGCATCCAGCAGTTTTGAGGACAAAGGGGAAGAAATTTCTCATTTTTCTCTACTTTTTTCTTCGGTTCTCCATGTTGGGATTTTTCGAAGTTCTCGCAGATTTCTTTCTTCGGTTCCCCATGCTAAGAATTCTGATGAGCAAAAAATGATACTTATGCATATAAAATAAAATAATTTACAAAATTATAGTTCTAATTTAATCAATCAACTATAGTAAGCATTAGTTTTCCAAGTGTTACGTACACTATTAACTATGTACATAATCAACATGAATATAAGGGCAAAAGTTTTTCAAAGAGAAATTTCTCATTGTACTTTTGGAATTTTATTCGAAAATTGTCTTTTGTTTATATTTTAATTGTAAAGTTGTTTCCATAAGAATAAAATTTTTACACTTTTTATACAATAACGATTATTAAATTTTTAGAAAAAAACTATTTTTTCAATGACATTTTTTTTGGGACCACTAATTTTGCATTTAACTCGATCAAATATAAACTTTAATTAGCTAAAGATACTCGCTCCTATTCAAATTAAATGACGTTTTTACTCTCCCCATTTGTAATTTAGAGCAAATTGTAGTATGAAATTTAAGTCATCTCAATCATAAATTAATACTATAACATTTATTAACTGATATCATTACATTTATAAATTAATATTATGTATTTTGAATAGGAGAATATGAATTTAATCACATATGCTTATTCAATCTCTAATGCGCTCAAAAAAAATAATCTAATAACACTTTCACATAAACATGAAGTGGACTCACGCGATACATACAGACGATTGATTAAGTGTCATGTGAAACTTATTCATAATATAAAATTTATAAATTAATATAATTGTATTTATCAATTGATATCATTACACTTATAAGTTAAGATCATAATTTTAAATATTTAATTTAAAAAAAGTAGTATCACATAAGTGTAATGATATCAGTTTTATAGTATGAACAAGTTTCATGGAAGAATTTGTATAAACAATTTAACTAATCACACAAAACAATAAGGAAATGAACAATTATATATTTATATGATATCACCGTAAGAGAAGATTAAATATATGACTAAGAGAAGATGAAATGACTTTTGTTTGATTACAAATACATTATAAACTAATGACACAGAACAATAAAAAATGATAATGATATTTACCTCACAAGTTGTATTGTTCCAAGTTGAAGAGAGAAGACTGAATGGTTTTCGCATAAAATTTTCCTGTGAGGTATAATATTTATACTAATTTGTCGATATATATAAATATATATATACACGTATATGGTTTGTTAATGCAATTTGATATACATACATTTGGTTTTCTCAACGTATATGGTTTGGATATATATAAATATCTTTGCTATATAATCATATAATATATCTGTTAAAGTAAACTGATAGCTTGAAAAATATTAAGAGAACACAAAATATATAATGGATATCTTTACTTTATAGTCATATAGTATATCTATTCATTAACACAGTAAATAAAACTCAAGCTACCTCTAATTTTTATCCAATTCCAAACTCTAACACGAAAGAGATCAAAACATTCCTCAACATTGGGGGTGATTCCATTGAAAATTACCGAATTTATGTGTTTTTATGTGCCCCATACCAACCCCAACCACAAAGCGTTCCATGCTTTTACTTTGATTTTCCGAGGTTTTGCAGCTCCGTGCAATAAGAAGTTGGTCTCTAGAGAAGTATGGATGACCATAGTTATCCCAAGCCATCCCCATAGTTTTGTCCAAAGTTTGTATACAAAGGTAATTGATTGCATGAAAAATATTAGCTTAGGTCTTGTATGCATCCTGTGCACCAAGCACTCATATTATATTTTAAAAGCGTGCAACTTATTATGCTAAAAAGTGCAACTTATTTACACAGAAAAAGTGCAACTTTTAATATGGAAACATAGTTGCATGCTTCTGTTTGAAATAGTTGCACGTTTCTATTTTATATAGTTGGACGCTTCTAAAATGCACCATGAATGCAGGGTGCACCCCGATGCAAATGAGACCCACTCAAAATATTAAGAGAAAACAAAATATATAATAGATATCTTTACTACATAATCATATAATATATCTATTAAAGTACTTGATTGCATGAAAAATATTATAAGAGAAAAAAAAAAGATAAAAATTATGTTAACCCAAGATTAAAAACTCTGTTTTTTAAATATTTATTTTTTATATATAAAAATTATCACGGTCCTATATTTTAAATATTCTACCAAAATTTTATAAAAAAATATAACATAACGTGTATTAAACTACCAAATTAGAAAAGATAATCTAATTGTTTGTATGTTAGGAATAACAGAATAGAAGTGTTTAAATTCACAATTGCACTTCTGAAAAATGGAGTCAAATTCCAAATCATGGTTCCAGATGACCATGCCACACGCACGTACGCAATCAATAAAATGAAAAGGACATAGAAAAATGTAGTTTTTTTTTTTTTTTTTCCGCAACTTAGCTTATATTATTGCAACCACACTATGTGTAGGACAACCCATCCACAAAGATTGGTGGATCAGTCCAACAATAAGAACTCCATTATGAATAAAAAATCTTGTTAAATCGTGAGCCAACAAGTTGAATGCTAGCCAAAAGATGAAAAGAAAGGAAACTATCCAAAAGTTGAATACTAGCCCGAATATAATTTCCAAAGAACGAAATGTACGTTGCGCCATTATTGATAGCATCAACCACAATCTTGACATCATCCTCAATTATCACATTCTCTAAACCCAATTTCTTTGCCCATGAGATTGCCTCCAAGAAATCCCACGCCTCGCCCCCATCCACTTCAAAGGAGCCCGGCTTCATAACAGTTTTCGCCCTAACAAATGTCCCATTCGAGTCGCGCTGCACCAGGCCTATTCTACTAATAAATGTTTTTCTTCATACTATTCTACTAAACCATACATATAGAACTCTAATTTTCATTTAAAAAACCGTGCTAAAATTGTGAAAATAAGCCGTGGGCCGTGGCTATTGCCTAATTAATACGAGGAGGCTCGATAAAAGCCGTGCTAAAATAGGACGCCTCGGCTTTCCTCATTTCTGAGTAAGTGTACTTTGTCGACGGTTCCTTTTGCGATACCGAAAAGATGTACAACTCGCAATCCTTCTCGTTCTCAACATCATCGTAGTCGTCGACTACAAACGGCCTTGTAAAAGTCAGTCTTTCCAATAACAAAAACGGCCGTACTCTCCAAATCACCTCGAACCCAACTCATGTTACACGGGAAAATTGCACTTTTGGTCCCTTGAGAATATTCTCATATCAAAATGGTCTCAATTCAAGTATTTTTGGTCCCAAACTAATAGTCTTTTAATTTTTAACAGATATAAGTGTGTGTGTTCCCACCAAAATAGCGGGATTACTAACATTCTACAAAAAAAATACCAAAAATTCTCATCCCCAACTTGAACCTTAGGAATCGCTGCACCTCCAATATCAAGCAAACTTTATAAAAATCTTACCCAAATCTTTCAAAACCAAAAGTGCACAAAAAACTTTAAACATATATAGTTAGCTTTTGTGTGGTGAAGTTGTTAGATGAACATTTTAGTATTTTTTGTGATGTGCAATTAAAGGTTTGGGACCAAAAGTGCATAAAAAGGACCACTTTAAAACAATGGGACCAAAAGTGCTTTGAAAATATTTCTGGGAATCAAAAATGCAATTTACCCATGTTACACCAATCCAAATAAAAAGTCGAACGCTTAATCCGGTCCAAACTTAACAGGCACGCCAATATATAAAAGATCTCCCTCCCCCTTAGCCAACCACAGCCGTTGATTAGCAACGGCTAACTGACAGCTCCCTTCACCTAACTCAACCGACGTCCAGGATCGATCTACCAAACTAAATCTTCTCATGACACCGTTACTAAAAGACAAAAGAGTTGATCATTCATATATTGAATGCCTCGGCATTCCTCTGGTACTACATCACAAAACTCTATCCTCCATTCTTTCACGTCCGCATTCAGACCATAACTAGCAATATTACCATTAAATATATGATCAAGACAGTACACGAAAACTTGACAATCCCGAGAAGCCAGATCATCACATGAGAAGGTACCAAACTGGGGGAGCTTGTCCAAAGAGATGTACTCTTTCCTGTAAGGGTTGTACATGAAAATCGAATATTTTCGCAACACGTAATCGAAATAGCCAGCAAGCATCCACCCTTGCATTGAACCAAAACATGCTATAACTGGATTACAACAAGAGATCGTTTGCATGCGGCTCTCAACGAGTTTTTGAATATTTGACGTGAATAAGGATCGTACATCTCACATTCGAGATGACCGGGCTTTTCTTTGGACCACTCGATGTTGCAGAGCCATGGTAGGCGATTATTATTACCTTTTAATTTGGCGATCTCTCCTTGGGTATTTCCCAATACTTGCAAATTGCACGGAACCGGATTGTGTCGACAGCATAGACAAGTTTTAATTTCTCGAGGATCAAATTTAGAATATCTTGTGGAAGATCAGCCCACGATTTTCTTTCTGAAGTTTTATGAATTTTCTCTCTTTCGTTCACCATCTTTTTCGATTTTGCTGAGGGAGTTGCAGAGAGGCAACTTACGCTAACAAGAAAGAACCCTAATTTTCCAACTTATATGAGCTCTATTATTTACTAGTACTAGTTATGGACCCATTTTCATTGGGCCGATATATATTAGGGATATATATATATATACACACAGATTATTTTTTCTTTGTAAGATAATTTTACTATTTTTGGATTTTGGTCATTCTAATTATTATATTTTGATTTACGTTCTATAACTTTCCCTTTTAAATTTTATTTTTTGTCCACCTTTATAATTTTGATTCTTGGATGTTACCTGATAAAAATCATCAATAAGACCAAAACAAAAAAAAGTAAAATTACAGGGCGGAAATCAAAATTTAAAAATTAATTGGATCAATATAAAAGGGTAATAAAATTGTCGAAAGAAAAAAAATCTTTATTTTTTCCCAAATATTATTACAAAAAAACCAATCTTAATTAGTTCTCGACCAAAAATCCCAGATTCCAGCTCCATTAATCAGGGGCATAACTTCGACAAAAAATTGTTTTTTTGGTTAAATAACCTTTTTATAATTTGTTTCATCTAAAAAAAATTAACTATTCAATTTTAGTCCAATAACTGTCAAGATTATTCAATTTTAGTTTCATTCTCACAAAAAATAAAAAAAGGCCTTGTTTTCGGTCACACGCAAGTCACGTAACTATTAAAATTAAGGGTTTTCGAGCTGGTGGATGACACCGAGCAATAATTCCTTAGAAAAATAATATTCAATAATTAATATATAAATTATAACAGAGATTTTAATTGTTCGTAAATTAGGAAAACAAGACTAGAAGGACTTGAAAATATTTTTTGTCCAGTAATTTTTACTATTTTCGTTAATCATCCAAGATAGTTAAAAAAATTCATTTTAGTCACGCATGCTCATTTTACATCCCAATTTTGCAAAACATCATAGTTTATGGCACATGACTTAGGACAATTTGCGAAAAGGCCAAAAAAATTAGCAAAAAAGGTCATCATTTTGTAAAAATGGAACATAAGTTGAGCAGTATACTACGAGATTAAATTGATTTTTTTTTTTTTTAAAAAAAATGATGATTCGCAAAAAAAAAAATGCAAAATTACGGGACTAAAAGTTTTCAACCCGGAAAATGAAGTGAAATGCTAACTCTTCAAATGGTTCTACATCAAAATGCATACATTCACATTGAGAAAACAAAAACAAAGAATTTAAGAATATCGATGAAATACAAAAGACAATGGATAAAAAATGCAATTCTTCATACTATTCTACTAAGTCTAATCAACCCTACACAGAACCCTAACTGTGAAAGAAGCTAGCTAGTGCCTAGCTAATACGAGGAGCTTCGATAAAAACCATGCAATCCTTCTTGTTTTCACGATCATCGTAGTTTGCAAATGACCTTACGCAAGTTGCCATGTTAATCGCTTCCAACCCAACTCATATTAGACCAATTGAAATAGAAAATCGAACACTCACTACTGTCCATGTCTAATTCGCACGCCACTAAACGATTACCCTCGCCCTTAGCCAACAACAACCGTCGATTAAGACCACCTAATTTATAGCTCCCTTCATCTAAATCAATCAATGTCCAAGATCCATCCGCTAAACTATATCTTACCATTTTTAAAGATACAAAAGAGTTGTTCATTCATATATTGCATATAATATGTCGACCGCAGCGAGCAGTAATTTGCCGATGATGAAGCCTAGAATATCTTGTGGAAGATCGGCCCACGGTCTTGTTTCTTGATCTTTTTCTGAAGTTTTCTGAATTTTTACTCTTTGGTTCCCCATTTTTTTTTCGATTGGAGAACCCTAACTTTCCAACTTAGCACTGTCAATAAACCCAGCCTGCATGTTTATTTTTGGCTTAAAAAAAAAAATAGGATTTGAATTTTGAAATTTAAAACCGATAGTTCAGGGATTTGAAAATCGATTTAAAAAAATCACCACTCTATCACGTTATAAACCTATTATCATCCGATTCGAAAATTGATTGACTATATCTTTGTACTTAGAATATTCTAGAGATTATTCTTGTTGTAAATCTTTGTGAAATACTTTCCATGCATATCTTTAATTATATTGTAGACTATTATTTATCGGTGTGACTTATATTACTAAAAAGTATGACTTTTTATTATAAAGGGTGTGACATTTTACTATAAAGATATTACTCATAAAAGTGAAGGGTGTGACTTATATATCATAGATGAGGGTATCATAGTGATAACTGAAGGGTGTGACTTATATTACTAAAGAATATGCCAAAAAAAAAAATCAATTTCACGGTGAATAAGTTTCATAGCATACCAACTCTATTGGTGGATTCCCCCCTCACCTAATTCAACGGTGGTCAAAATTGGTGATCAAATTCTTTCTCACAAACTCTATTGGTGGATTCCCCCATCACCTAATTCAACGGTGGTCAAAATTCTTTCTCACAAATGCACGGTGCATCTGGTGCGTATGAGACACACTCCTCAGATTATTCATACGCACTCCTCAGATTATTGTTTATCCGTTTATTTTTACTTTTCTCCAATTTTCTACCACGGTGCCGTTTATATTTACTTTTCTCCAATTTTCTACCAACAGTGTATTTTGGAAGAATATACTATCTGTGCTTTAGAATCCATTGAAAGGATTATAACATGATCTGATTTTTTGGTGGCGAGGCAGGTTTTGATTTGATTCAAACAAAAAAAATGGCCCAAAACAATCTATACTTAAATTGGATCATATCTTAAAATGAAATTACTCGAAACGCACGTAAAGATTCCTTTTGTTGCAGAATAAATCTCAAAGTGTCACTCTCCAACTCCTCACGAAATTCCGAGAATTGAAAACAAGTATATGTATAATGTATTTACTATTTTACTTAATAAAAATGAAGTCTAATGTAATTATACATTTTCAGTAGGACTGGTGAAAACAGAAATTGACAAAAAATATTGTTCCGTACTAAAATATCGGGTTTAAGGATTTGAATGTGGCTATCGATTCTAGTAACACAAATAAGTAATTAATTGTACGAAAAGACTGCGGGAAGAACTCTTAAGTTCTTCCCTTAAATTTGGTGTTTGTATAGATGATGAGAGAAAATGAGAGCAAGATTGGGAGGATCCAAGTCCTTTACAATGAGGGGTGTGGTCCTCCATTTATAGAGGACCAACCCTGAAAGCTAAAAAACAGTAAATACATCTTGACATTTTATTTTAAGGTTTTATTACAACTGTTGATCTAAATAGTAACATTATATATATATATTACATTAAATACACTTGTCTTGTCTCGTAAAGTTGACGTTGACTCTTGGTTTTGCCGAATTATCTTCTCGGGCTGTGCTTGTCGGCTTTGCTCGTGGAGCGACCTCGGGGAAGGTCGCCGTGGAGCGACCTCAGGGGAGGTCGCCCGGCCGACGATCTTTATTCTTCTCTTTTCGACCTCGCCTATGGACCATCCTCGAGGGAGGTCTCTCGTTAAGGTGAGGTTGGTCTTCTGTCGGGTTGGGTTGATCAGGGCCTAGGTGGGCCCTGCTGGCGTGTCGAATACGGGCACATATCCAGTTTGATTTGTGCTACAACAATAGCCCCCAAGGTCAGACTTTGACTTTGTTCGGAGCTCGATCTTGATTCATATCTTCGATGCGTCTGCGATTATCATGTTTGTCTCCGAGCTTGCTCGGATGTCATATAAGGTCTTGACGGTTCAGAATGAGCCCCCGGGTTGAGTATTTTCCTACGCTTGTCATCGATTTTGCGTGCTCGTATTCCGAGGTGAACACTTTGTACGAGTCTTTTTTTCAGGCTTTCGTACTCGAGATGAGCCTCTTTGTTAGACGAAGTCTTTTTTTTATCTTTCGTACTCCGGGGTGAGCCTCTTTTGTACGAAGTCTTTTCCGTCTTTCATTACTCAGGGTGAGCCTCTTTGTCGAAGTCTTTTCGATCTTTCGTACTCAGGTGAGCCCATTTGTACGAAGTCTTTTTCCGTGCTCAAACTCGAGGTGAGCCCCCTTGTCTGAGTCTTTTACGTGCTTTCGTACTCAGGGTGAAAACCTCTTTGTATGAGTCTTTTTCAGCTTTCAGTCTCAGGGTGAGCCTCTTTGTCTGAAGTCTTTTCCGCGGTTTCTTACTCGAGGGTGAGCCCCTTTGTACGAGTCTTTACTGTGGTTCGTCGAGAATTTTTTTGGTTGCTCGTCGAGAGGCGGAGCTCATCGAGAGTCTTATTTTAGTTACTCGTCGAGAGATGGGGCTCGTCGAGAGTTTTATTGGTTGCTCGTCGAGAGGCGGAGCTCATCGAGAGTCTTGTTTTAGTTACTCGTCGAGAGTCTTTGTTTTTATATACATGTTTTGTTCGATCGTCTTACGTGTATGCAGTCTATTCTGATTTGTTTATGCGACCTTGATACTTATCATATTTTGGTCGTATTATCTTAATGATTACGATCTTTTATGCCTTTAGACTATTTGATATATTGTTTGTCTCATTCGACTACGTCTTTAATGGCATAACATTTTGTGCTTGAAACAATTTCTCCCTCAAAAGAAATGAAATTGAACTAAAGATTGTTGATGTTTTTCGTTGTTCCTCGAGAGGCGTGGCTCGTCGAGAGTCTTTATTGCTCTTCGAGAGACTAGGCTCGTCGAGAGTCTTTATTGCATTCAATAACTCGACCATTTCTGGCCGAGCTATTTGCGACTTTTTTTTTCTCTATAGATCGTCTTATTAGTTGTGCGATCTATAAGGGTTACTTATTTGCGCTTGTCGTCGACCATTTTTGGCCGAGTTGTTCGCGACTTTTTCTTTGTAGATCGTCTTATTTGTTGTGCGATCTATAGGGGTCACTTATTTGCGTTTGTCGTCGACCATTTTTGGCCGAGCTGTTAGCGGCTTTTTCTCTCTATAGATCGTCTTATTAGTTGTACGATCTATAGGAGTTATTCATTTGCGCTCGTCGTCGACCATTTTTGGCCGAGCTGTTCGCGACCTTTTCTCTCTATAGATCGTCTTATTAGTTGTGCGATCTATAAGAGTTATTCATTTGCGCTCATAGTCGACCATTTTTGGCCGAGCTGTTTGCGACTTTTTCTGATTTGCGACCTCTTATAGATGGTATGTGACTTGATTGTTGACTTAGATAAGGCATGCGACCGAGGTCGTCTTATAGATGGCAGTGCGTGTTTTCCCTTGGCTTGTCGTCTTATTGACTTTGCGACTTTACCTTGCCTTTGGTGTATTTGGCTTAGGTATACGCGGTTTTTCTTTGCTTGTCGTCTTATTGACATTGCGACGTAGTTGGCTTAGGATTTTTGTGTTTTTGGACATATTTTCTTTGGTGAATTGATCTCTTTAGAGGTCATAAACCTGTCCCCAATTTCTGACCACGAAAATTTAAGATATTTATGATTTGGTCGTCTTATTCGATTGCTACCTTACTGCCTTGTTTTTCTAATCAATTTGAAAAGTTTGATACTTTTGGTATGAAGGAATTAAAGTATATGTAATTTATCCCTTACATTTAATTAGAAAGTTTGGTATAAAGAATTAATGTAATACTTAGAGAGATTTTATTTTAAGATTGCGATCTAGATCATCTTTTTGCGCTCGTCTTCGACTGTTTGTGACTTTTCTATAGATCGTCTTACTAGTTGTGTGATCTATATGAGTTACTTATTTGCGCTCGTCGTCGACCATTTCTGGCCGAGTTGTTCGCGACTTTTGCTGGCTTGCGACCTTTTTGCCTTATGGTGTTTTTGGCTTGCCTCATGGTGTTCTTGGCTTGGTCGACTTTGATATGGTATGCGACCTTGGTCGACTTTGATATGGTATGCGACCTTTTTGCCCTATGGTGTTCTTGGCTTGCCTCATGGTGTTCTTGGCTTGGTCGACTTTGATATGGTATGTGACTGATAGTCGACTTAGATAGGGCATGCGACCGAGGTCGTCTTATAGATGATATGCGACCTGATTGCCTTGTGGAATTCTTGGTTTTGTCGACTTAGATAGGGTATGCGACCTGATATATAGTCGACTTTTGCCTTTGATTGTTTTTTTTGTATATGCCAAACTACGAGTTGCAACATATATTAAAAGGAGTTTATCAGAGATTTTTATCTTTTTATTATTATTATTATTATTATTATTATTATTATTATTATTATTATTATTATTATTATTATTATTATTATTATTATTATTATTATTATGCTTCAGAGTGTATCAAGATATGAGCATTTTTGTATTGGAGGATTTTCTTTTTTTTTAGAAAAGATGATCTCCTTGGAGGTCATAGACCGGTCCCCTAAGTCCTTCAGTATGAAAATCGAAGTGTATGAAATTTGGTTTGAACGAAATGATTATGAGACGAAAAAATCTCGTCGAAACGGAAGGCCAACGTAATAGTTGGTTACTTTGTTTTGAGACCGATATTCAAGATACTTAGAAATTTGGGGTTACGAAGTGGATCATGTGTTCGTGATGAGATTTCTTTGAGAGAAAGATTGAGATTCAAAACTCTGGTAAATTCTATAAAGATATGATTTAGAAAGTTTGGAAGTTAATTTAGTATTTTGATAAAGATATCTTTTGTAAATGAAGGTAAATTTGAATTTCAAACCTATTGAAGAAAGATCTCTTATGGATGTTTTAATAAGATTATAATTTGCTTGAGATTTTTGGGGTGTTAGCAACAATTTTGAATTTTGATGCATGATATCTTGTTTTATGCTTTGATTTTGATATATCTCCAGAAAGTTGCCGGAATATACCTGATAAGAGTGGGTAAAGGATTGCTTGTAAGATCTTTGAAGCTAGTTGCGAGCTCATGAAGAGAACTCTATTGGTTATCCTCGGGATAAGCAAATCGTCGAGGAGGGCTCGTCGGAGAGAGCCTGATGGGGATGTGCTCGGGATGAGCAGATCGTCGAAGAGGGCTCATCGGAGGGAGCCTGATGGGGACGTGCTCGGGATGAGCAGATCGTCGATGAGGGCTCATTGGAGAGAGCCTGATGGGGACGTGCTCGGAATGAGCAGATCGTCGAAGAAGGCTCATTGGAGAGAGCCTGATGTGATGTGCTCGGGATGAACAGATCGTCGAAGAGGGCTCGTCGAAGAGAGCCTGATGGGGACGTGCTCTGGATGAGCAGATCGTCGAGGAGGGCTCATTGGAGAGAGCCTGATAGGAACTTGCTCGGGATGAGCAGATCGTCGAAGAGGGCTCGTCGGAAGAAAGCTGATGGGGGCGTCTTCGGGATGAAGCCGTCGAGATATCGATGAGGGCTCAATGGAGAGCTGATGGAGACGTCTTTTCGGATGAGCAGAGTCGAAGAGGTCTCGTCGGAGAGAGCGATAGAACTCGCTTTCGGGATGAAGCAGATCGTCCGATGAGGGCTCGTCGGAGAGAGCTGATGGGAACATGCTCTCTTGGATGAAGCGGATCGTCGATGAGGGCTCGTCGCCTCGATGGGGACGTCTTTGGATAAGCCAGATCGTCGAGGAGGGCTTCGTTGGAGAGAGCCTGATGGGAACTTGTTCGGGATGAGCAGATCGTCGAAGAGGGGCTCGTTGGAGAGCTGATGGGGACGTCTTTCGGGATGAAAGAGATCATCGAAGAGGGCTCGTCGAAGAGAGCTTGATGGTGGCGTGGCTCTGGATGAAGCAGATCGTCGAGGAGGGCTCGTCGGAGAGCCTGATGGTGGCGATGCTCTGGATGAGCCGGGATCATCGAGGAGGGCTCGTTGGAAGAGCACGATGGGAACTTTCGCTTTGACGATGAAGCGGTCGTCGAGAGGGCTCGTTGGAGAAAGCTGATGGGGGCGTCTTTGGGATGAAGCGGTCGTCGATGAGGGCTCATCGGAGAGAACTGATGGGGGCGTCTTTCGGGATGAGCGGATCGTCGAAGAGGTCTCGTCGGAGAGCCCTGATGGTGGCGTCTTTCTGGATGAAGCGGTCGTCGATGAGGGCTCGTCGGAGAGAGCTGGTGGGGACCTCTTTCTGATGAGCCAGTCGTCGAGAGGGGCTCGTTGGAGAGAGCTGATGGGAACGTTCTCGGGATGAAGCGGATCGTCGAGGAGGGCTCGTTGGAGAAGTCTGATGGGAGCGATGCTCGGGATGAAGCGGTCGTCGAGGAGGGCTCATTGGAGGGAGCCTGATGGGGACGTGCTCGGGATGAGCATATCGTCGATGAGGGCTCATCGGAGAGAGCCTGATGGGGACGTGCTCGGGATGAGCAGATCGTCGAAGAGGTCTCGTCGGAGAGGCGATGGGGGCGTCTTCGGGGATGAAGCGGTCGTTGAAGAGAGCTCGTCGAAGAGAGCCTGATGGTGACGTGCTTGGGATGAGCAGATCGTCGAAGAGGGCTCGTCGAAGATAGCTTGATGGGGACGTGCTCTGGATGAGCAGATCGTCGATGAGGGCTCGTCGGAGAGAACTGATAAGTCGTCTTCGGGATGAAGCGGATCGTCGAAGAGCTTCGTTGGAAGAGCCGATGGAGAGCGTCTTGGATGAAGCAGATCGTCGAAGAGGGCTCGTCGGAGAGAGCCTGATGATCGTCGAGAAGGGCTCGTCGGGGAGAGCCTGATGATCGTCGAGAAGGGCTCGTTGGAGAGAGCCTGAGTGTATGTTGACATTACTGGGCAAATGATTGCCAGTAGATTCTTTGAGTTGCCTTCGGGACTCCGGGCGCCCGTATAAGTTTTCTTTGTTTCAACTATGACTCATATTACCATGATAATCATACCAATGTGCATCGTTGCATAACGTCAAACATGTAAGGTGATTTTGATTTGTGGGCACCCCTATTCGGATTTCCCTCGATCTTAGAGGTTGTTTCAATGCGGGGAGTTATGAGCAATTTCCTCGCAAAAAATAAGCAAATCGATTAATATCTCGTTACGTTTATTCAATCTGGATAGTTAATAAATTAAACATGTCAAGCGTTCAGAGGTCGCATTATGTTTAGCGAAATTCAAGAATATAATCGCATGACATTTTACTAATCACCATTATTCTCACGTATGACAATTATCATCAAATATATTTACTTAATTTCAAGATTCTTCTTAAGACATGTTCAATTATCGATCTTTTGATCTAATGAAACTTCTTCAGGAGAGAAAAAAAAGGCAAGATGTTTTTTTTAGCGTTTTCATCAAGCATATATGCGATTTTATACACTAATTCGAGAGATGAATATTCATTTATGAATTTAAATTATCAAATTAATGATGAAAGGGAATTCACGATTTATCAATTATGCCCCCGCCTTTTAATGTATACGAAAATATGCGTGTTGCGATATATTAAAAAGGGGTTAATAGAATAAACCTGATGAAGTGAAAGCGAAATATTTTCTTTCGTAGATTAACAAATCATTTCTCGAGACTCGGGTCTTTCGTCTTGATTTTCTTACCAAGCTGCTGCCCCATTTTTTTTTATTATTATTAATTTTTTTATTATTATTATTATTATTTTAAACATGGGCCGAAAGAATTATTAATAAATAAAAATTCTGGCCCAAAAGTTAATTCAAAATAGAAGCCTGGGCCCAATAACCCATTCAAGCATAAACTTGGGCCCCAAAAATTTGTATAATTAATAAAAATTGGGCCCAAAAATTACTCCAGCAAAAAGAACCGGCCCCAACAATTAAATGAAAACTGGCCCAATGCTTTTTAAAAAAAAATCTGCAATTTTCTTTTATAAAAGGCCCAATCATTTATTCCATCCCAACAGCTTTAAAAAACCTGTATTTCTATTCAAAAAACCCAACAATTTACCATTTGGGCCCAACCATTAAAAATTAGGTCAAGCCCAAAAAACATATACCCATCTTATTTCTCAGTGGCAGAAAAACCTTACTGTACGGGCGCCGCGAATTCGGATTTTGGCGTGGGGTCGTGACGGTGTTGCTGCGACGGCGGAGCTGGGGCGATGCCGGTGCGGTGAGGGCGTCTGGCGACGGCGATTTCTGATGGCGACGACGAGAAAGGCTTGTGGTTCCGAGAGGTGGAGTCGGTGACCTGCAGAAAATTGATGTGAGGCGCGCGTCAATTGCGCGACTTCTGAGCAGATGTTGCGGCGTTGATGTTGAAATGCCGAGCTCCGTGTTGTGGTGATTTGCAGGTCAGCCATCGTGAGTGATTTCAGGCATCAATTTCGAAAGGCAACCGAGAGGCGCGGTACTCAGCCGGTGGAGCTCTGCAGACTCGACGCGGTGGTGCTGCGAATTCGACTTAGGCGGTTTCAGGCGAGTGGCATCGAGTCGGTTCTCTCGGTGGTTGGTGTACTTCAAATAAAAGTGTATGTATATATGTATAGATTTCAATTGAAGGTGTATTTATATGGTTGTTTTCTCTGAATTTGGGTTGAGAAATAAGAATAGGCTTTTGCCAATTTGTTTTCTTTTCCTATCTTGAAAGAAGAGCAGGCTGCTCAATTTTTTGTGAATAATCGTCACAAAAAAAGCGCGAAGATTTGGGTATTTTTGTTGAGAAATGGAGGTGTTGTTTTTGTATGTGAAGGTTTTTTGTGTGTTGGAAATAATTTGACGGTGCAGCCCAAATTTTTATATGTATTGAAAATGTTTGGTGATTTTTTGTGTACAGAAGGATGAGAAAGCTTTGTAGATTTTTGAGGTATAGATTTTTTAGGAAAGGGTCGATTTTTTCTGGATTTTTAGTTTGGAGATTTGAAGATTCACGTTTGCATACACGAAGACTTGAAGATATGAAAGGAGTTTTTGTTTGAAGATTTGAAAATTTGAAGATGGAGTATGAAGATTTGAAGATTTTTAGGTGTTCTTGATGAATAGTAAGTGTTTATCAAGATTTCATGAAGGTTTGAAGATTTGTTGATGAAAAGTGGGAGGTTCTTTGAGGATACTCCAATGAGAAACATAGTTTGATTCTTAAAAAAGACTTCCTCCTAAATACAATTATTAAATCTTAAAATATCGGGTTTAAGGATTTGAATGTGGTATCGTTTACAATAAACAAATAAATAATTAATTAATCTGAAAAAATTTGCGAAAAGAAATTCTTCCCTTAAATTTGGTGTTTGTATAGATGAGGAGGGAAAATGAGAGCAAGATTGATAGGATCCAAGTCCTTTACAATGAGGGGTGCGGTCCTCTATTTATAGAGGACCAACCCTAATAGTTAAAAAACAGTAAATACATTTTGACCCTTTATTTTAGGGTTTTATTACAACTGTTGATCTAAACAGTAACATTATATCTATATTATATTAAATACACATTATATCTATATTATATTAAATACATTTGTCTTGTCTCGTAAAGTTGACGTTGACTTTTGATTTTGCCGAATTATCTTCTCGGGCTGTGCTTGTCGGCTTTGTTCGTGGAGCGACCTTGGGGGAGGTCGCCCGTGGAGCGACCTCATGGGAAGTCGTCCGCTCAGGCAGTCTTTATTCTTCTCTTTTCGACCTCGCCTATTGACCATCCTCGAGGGAGGTCGCTCGTTAAGGTGAGGTTGGTCTTCTGTCGGGTTGAGTTGATCGGGGCCTAGGTGGGCCCTGCTGATGTGTCGAATACGGACACATATCTTGTTTGATTTGTGCTACAACAAATATAAATCATAAACAAAGAAATTAAGAAAATGGATAAATAATAGTATGTAAAAGACGAGATAGAAACTAAGTGAAATTGTTGATACTAGCTAAATAATTCTAATAAACTCTACATAACTTTGAAAGAAACTGGTGTCTAATTAATACATACGAGGAGGCTCCATAAAAACTGTGCTAGAAGAGCCAAAAGCCGTGCTATATAAGCGTATCCGTTTCCTCATTTCTGGAAAACAGTAGCCCTTTTTACCAAAGTATTCATCGAAGAAGTAGATTTTGCAAGCGTTGTTGTTTTCAACTTCATCCTTGTCTTCAAATGGCCTTACAAAAGTTGTTATGTGGCCACTAATAAAGACGGCACTACTCTCTTGCAAATCACTTCCAACAAAACTCATATTAGACCAGTCGAAACGGAAACTCCAACAAACACTACTATCAAAGCCTAATTTGCGCCCCATCACCACTAAAAGATCTCCCTCTCCCTCGCCCTGAGCCAACCACAACCGCCGTTGATTATCCATAGCTAATCGATTGCCCAGATAAATTGATGTCCGAGACTTATCTGCTAAATTGTATCTTATCATCTTACCATTTCGAAAAATACAAAAGAGTTGTTCATGCATATATTGCATACCGCAACACACATTATTATATCCCTCAATAAGAGACTCTATCTCCCATTCTATGTTTCCATGCAAAACATAACTAGCAATATATCCATCATCCTTCAAATCCGTCACAAATAAGAAAACACGACAATCATTAAAAGAAACTGAAACTGGATTGCCTGAGAAAGTAGCAACACAGGGACGGTGTTTCCATATAAAAGGCAACAGAATGAAGTGTTTGGTATAAGGGTTGTACATGAAAATCTCCCACTTTATAAAATGGTTAGAATAAGCAGCAATCAACCACCCCTGCTTTGAACCAAGACAAATTATGCGATTCGAAAAAGGTGACGTGTACCTGCGACTTTCCATGCGACTTTCCACCAATTTAGAAGTCACAAATACTTGACGCGAATAGGGATCGTACATCTCACATTCAAGCAAATTAGGGTATTTCTTCGACCATGAAAGATTGCAGAGCCAAGGTAGGTACTTGCGATGAATATCATCAATTATATGCCAACTCTTGCAAACTGAACGCAACCGTATTACGTCCACCGCAGACACCAATTTTCCCAGAATGATGCCTAGAATTTCTTGTGGAAGATCAGCCCACGGTACTGTTGTTTCTTCAATCTTCTTTCTTCGATTTTTCTCCAGAATTTTCTTATTTTTCTCTCTTCTTTGTTTCCCCATCTTTTGATTTTGGGGAGGGAGTTGGAGAGGGGCAAATTACGCTAACAACAACCCTAATTTTCCAACTTAGGCCCATTTTTATTGGGCCCGATAGTAGGGAAAAATATTTAGTTTAGTAACTTTACTATTTTGTTTTAGTTTTAGTCATACTGATTTTTAAATTTTAATTTTCATCGGATAATTTATACACTTTTGACTTTTGATTCTTTTGGTTTTTAAATTTTGACCCACGGGACAGAGGCAAATTTCGATAACAAGAACCCTAATTTTCCAACTCAAGAACCCTAATTTTGCAACTGGTTGTGCTTATGAATAAGTGATTTAAATTGATTGTTGTAGTAAAATCAAAAGTGGTGGGTGTTTGAGAATAAAGTGTTTTTATTCAATTTTGAGAGGTTAGCCGTGTTTACAAAGAGAATCACTTTTCAATAACATTTTACTAAAACATCCTTGTTAATATTTAAAAATTTCAAATTAAATCCAAACCAGACATCATCTTTCAACGGAAAAAACAGAGCATTTTGTAATCTCAAATCCAGAATAACATCGAACTAGAAAACTAAAAGTTTGGAGCTGAATAGACACCTAAAACAATTAATCTTCCTCTAGCATTAATATTTTTTTTTCAATAGCAGTATTTCTTTGCCCAAAAACTAGAACACCATTTCCCTCTCTCAGATGTTACATATTTTGTTCTTTCAGAGTGCACATTGCGTTTTCTCTCAAAAATATGTCATGATCATGAGTTGGGAACGAAAGAAGGGATAGAATTGGGGTTTCCTTTGTCAGTGGGAAAGAAAGGTTTCGAATATAATTATCTGAACGAGGGACCTGAGTCTCAGGATACGCCTGAGTGTAATTATCTGAACGAGGACTGAGTCTCGGGATACGAAAGTGTAATTATCTGAACGAGGGACCTGAGTTGGAGGTTACGCCTGAGTCAAATCCACCTGAGTGGATTTGTCTGAATGAGGAAATGTTTGGGCTTCTCACAAATGGGCTCAAACATTTAGAATGACCTGGAATCTCCATTATCTATTTTAGATTCTGCATTTAAATTATCTAAGGAATATCCATCTATGTGTGGACCAATTGTTTTATTAAAATATGGCTGCTGTCGATGAATGAGATATCGTAAAAAATTTACACTATTCTCTCTCCTCTAACTATCTCTCTTCCTATCTAATTCTCTCTCTCCCAATTTCTTCAAATCTTCATCTCTCGATCTCTTACTCTCTTCCTCTATATGCAATTTACCTTCTTATTTCCAGAAAATTATACAAAAAATATGGATTATAGTGTTGGTAGTGCTGGGATCGCTACAATTGGTATCAGAGCCAACTTTTCTCGGGTTGTGGGTTATGAGCCTAATCAACGGCTCAAGGAGGAAAAGATATTCCATGAAGGCGATTTAATTGATGATTCGGGAACTGTAATTGGAATAGGGTTTCAAGGTGGAATTAAGAGTCAACTTGAATCTATTGGTGCGATGGACGTGAATCAACCGGTGAGCATGAAGCATCGTCAAAGATGACAACAACAATTTAAGGAATATATTGCAGTGGGAAAACCAAGGTATTCAAGCTATGAACCCCTTACCTAAAGTCGATTTCCCCCATTTTGATGGTACTCGTCTTAGGCTTTGGATCCTCAAATGCAACGGGTATTTTAAATGTATTCCTGATTGTTGGGATTATACTGGAAAGTATGCTTTTACTTTGTATAATCAAAACTAAATTTCGGACTTATTTATTGAAATAAATTGTTTATCACTGATGCTTTAAATATCATCGAATGTTACATATATTTAATATCATAAACCGTTCAATAAATAATATATGTGTTACGTAGTTAATTTAGTGATACCAGATCACGAAAAGATTAAATTAAATCCTTTGTAACCAAAAGTACACCATTCACAACCTAGATGGAAATGAACAATCCATCGTGAAAGGTTGAAGTGTAAAATCAAATTGGCTTGTCTTGACCAAGAGATTACACTAGTGCATGACCGATGCCTCGAATAGGACCTCTGAGGAGGACAAATTCTTGAGAATCGAACAAGGAAGAATTAGACCTCGAATGTTCGTTATTTCTTAATCTTAAATCCCTTAAATAGGATCACGCGTGGTTGGTAACTATTGCTTTGACTTATCATGGGTAGAGAATCAACGAGATTCAATACTTTTTATCTTGGGCAATATTATTGGTCACATGCGATTGCTAAGATTTAATACGAGAATCGTGTGCAAGTACGCTTTGTTCGATTTGGTTTGCCTTTGGGAGGTTCATAAGCTTTATCATACCAAATCTTGTAAGTGGAACTAGTTTCTTCATGGATAATAATGTTGAACCGCTCAAACCAAGGACAAAAGATATTAATTAATGGAAAGCTATTTCATTGGGCTTGAATTAATTAGTGGGCTAGATAATCTTAAACACGAAATAATAACCGGGACCCATATTGATTGTAATATGGGTTAAGATGGATAGTCTTGATATTAATTATGTAGTGGGATTAATTAATATATATGGGTTTGAATAATATTGTGGCTCAATATTGATAATTCAAGATCCATTGGAAGGTCCAATCTTAATTCTCCTAAAGGCCCCCTAAGTAGCCCAACATAAAGTCCAATAACCTAAAAATGTGTTTAAAAATAAAATAAATCTTGTTGCATATTTTTCCTCAAAATTTCAAAATTATGGATTAAAAGGGAGAAAGATTTTCTTTTTGAATTTTGTTATGGAATGAAGATATGTATTCTTGGAATACAAGATTATCTCATTAAATTCAAGAAATCTCCCACTTGGTTATCCATATATAGTATTTCAAAAAATCTTGAAATATAAAAAGGCAAGAAAGATTTTTCTTGATTTTCTTGAAAAAATTATATATGTATTTCTTGAAATACAAGAATATCTCATAAATTCGAGAAGAATCCAAATCTTGGAATCTTGTTCCTATATTTTTCAAAAATATTCCATAACAAAGAGGAGTTGGGATTTTTGTGGAATATTTTAATTATGGAGAAAAGAATATATGAGATATATTCAAGATTTCTTGGAGATCAAGAAAAAGATTTTCCCATATTATTTTATCCCAAATTTTCGACCAACACCCTCTATAAATAGGGGATGAGTGTTTCATTCCCAAGTACAATTCCATGTGCTAGAAAAATTAGTAAATCCACAAAGGTGGTGCAACAAAGTTTATTTTTCTTTTGTTAATTGTTCGCGAGCATCCTACCACCGGATTGTCGAGCAATGATTAAGGGAATACTTGGGAAGGTTTTTCGGTGTATTTAATCAACGAGGTCATTACCATTCCAAGAGGTATGTTTACGTAAACTCGTAGTAATTCTGCATGCGTAGGATTTACGTGAACTAATTATATGCATGATTTGTTGTTGAATTATTATTTGAATTAATATAGGATTAATTCATGCTAGTAATAATTATCAGAATTAAATTTGTATTTAAATATTTATCCCGAATAGATCCGTGCAACTTATTCCCCAACACTGATATAATGGATTCACAAAAAATCACACTAGCGTGTGTGCACTTTGAGGGTAAGGCAGAACATTGGTGTCAAAATTTCAGGCTAAATCAAGTAGATATTACAAGGCAACAATTTTTAGAAGTGTTATCTGCTAGATTTGAGGAATGGAATGAAGCTAAAATTAATTCAGAATTTGATAAATTAAGGCACAGTGGTTCTTACTCAGATTATGTAGAAAGATTTGTAGAGTTGAAGGTTGGGTTGCTACTATTGAACAACATGGATTTTTCTGAAGAATATTTTGTTGCTAGTTTTATTAGTGGGCTTACTGAAGAATCACAAGCTTTCATCACAATGTTTGAACCGACCACCTTGCAACAAACAATTGAGCTAGGAAGGAAGTATTTGGAAACTATTAAAGTCATCACTAAAAAGATAACTATTGAAGAAAAGGAATTATCTTATATTGAAATGGCAGGGGATTCTGATACTGAGCTTTCTCCTTTTCAGTTGGAAGAAATCCAGATTCGCTTGTATTTGATAGCTTTGAAATCTGAGGTCTATCAGAGTACTCCTCAATTGGAAGGTTTGCTAATTAGTGAATCCCAAGATGTTTTGGAGGCATCCAAAGGGTTTCAACCTAGTGAATGTGAGGCATACCTTTTGAATTGTCTTTTGAAGTTTCACAAAGAAAAATATGGTCAGATTCATTTGATTGCATCAGCTACTTCTGGTCTGAGTCGCTATCATGATGACTTTGATATTGTTGTTGTTGATGAGGTTTTGGAAGAAATTAGAGTGGGATTAGAACAAGACTATGAAAGAATCAAGCAACACATTCAAGATCAGGTGGACGATGAAGAGTTGTTGGAATTGGTGGAACTCGAGGATCATACAAGCTTGATTAAACTTGTTAATTTCGGAATTCTTATTGGACTTGTTGATAGTGGAGGGAATGAATACTGTGGAGGAACTTGTATCAGGAGTGTTGTTGAACAAGGGAATGCTGAGTTACTTGGTGAATTCGGTAGTAGCAGTAGATATGGAAATCTGGTTGAAGGATCTTGGGATGAAGAAATGTGATATATCGCAACCAGTGATACACATACAGTTGCTATCACCAAATCTGGCAAACTATACATTTGGGGACGAGATGAAGGGAATGGTAGATTAGGCCTTGGTCCTGGTCGTGGCCCAGATTTTGCTGGTGGTCTCAGCACACCTTCTCATGTCAAAGCAATGCCTGTCTTAGGTGGCAAACAAGTTTCATGTGGTGGCTTTCTCACAATGGCATTGACTGAAGAGGGGCAGCTCTGGAACTGGGGCGCCAACTCCAATTATGAGCTTGGTAGGGGTGATAAAATTGGTGGCTGGAAACCTCAACCTGTTCCAGGCCTCAAAGATGTTCGATTAGTTCAGATAGCTAGTGGTGGATATCATTCTCTTGCTTTGACAGATAAAGGAGAAGTTCTTTCATGGGGTCATGGTAGGAATGGTCAACTAGGAAATTATACAAAAATATGCAATCTATATGCAACTTTTATAAGTTGTACTCGATTTAGATCCTTGGGGACAAGGATCTCAAAAACTGGGGAGTATTGTCATGATCATGAGTTGGGAACGAAAGAAGAGATAGAATTGGGGTTTCCTTTGTCAGTGGGAAAGAAAGGTTTCGAATATAATTATCTGAACGAGGGACCTGAGTCTCAGGATACGCCTGAGTGTAATTATCTGAACGAGGGACCTGAGTCTCGGGATCGCTCGGGACTGAGTCTCGGGATACGCTGTGTAATTATCTGAACGAGGGACCTGAGTTGGAGGTTACGCCTGAGTCAAATCCACCTGAGTGGATTT
This sequence comes from Stenogyne calaminthoides, assembly GCA_037126765.1. NCBI lineage: Eukaryota > Viridiplantae > Streptophyta > Magnoliopsida > Lamiales > Lamiaceae > Stenogyne > Stenogyne calaminthoides. The sequence continues at coordinate 26,097,413 of JBBCBC010000029.1, read as the reverse complement.
GTCTGAATGAGAAAATGTTTGGGCTTCTCACAAATGGGCCCAAACATTTAGAATGACCTGGAATCTCCATTATCTATTTTAGATTATGCATTTAAATTATCTAAGGAATATCCATCTATGTGTGGACCCCACTGTTTGTTACAAATATGGCCTGCGGCCGATGAATGAGATATCAGAAAAATTTACAATATTCTCTCTCCTCTAACTATCTCTCTTCCTATCTAATTCTCTCTCTCCCAATTTCTTCAAATCTTCATCTCTCGATCTCTTACTCTCTTCCTCTATATGCAATTTACCTTCTTATTTCCAGAAAATTATACAAAAATATGGATTATAGTGTTGGTAGTGCTGGGATCGCTACAAAATATTCTCTCAAGAGAAACAACAATGGAGTACGAGAAAAATCCTTCGGTTCAATTTGGGATTCTTCAAGTGAGTTTCTTCAATCAGGTGGACTGATGTTCTCCAATGTTGTCCCAAGCAGAAACATAAAGGATTTATCTTGGAATGAACCAAACTCACAGGATGTAATATGAAATTTTCCCAATAAAAGTGATTCTACAATTTTAGTAGGAGTTGGTATGCTGTGAAACTTGTTCACCGTGAAACTGTTTTTTTTTTTTACAGACATACACTTTAGTAATATAAGTCACACCCTTTAGTAATATAAGTCACACACTTCAGTTATCACTACGACACTCTTTGCTATAATATAAGTCACACCCTTCACTTTTATGAGTAATACTCTTTATAGTAAAAAGTCACACACTTTACAGTAAAAAGTCACACACTTTAGTAATACAAGTCACACTCCTTAACCAGTTTCACCGTAAAACTTGTTCACACTATACTTTGCCTTTTAGTAGAGGTTGCAAACATGTACTAAATACTAGTACGACTTATTGACCCATTTTCATTGGGCCCGATATTAGGGAAAAATATATAGTGTAGTAACTTTTTTATTATTATTATTATTTATTTATTTTTTTGATCATACTGATATTTAAATTTTGATTTTCACCCTATAATATTTTTTTGATTTTAATTCATGTATACTGCAGGACGAAATTAAAATTTAAAAAGTACACCTTGTAATCATAGTATTCAAATGGCCTTATAAAACTAGTTACATCGCCACTAATAAAGATAGCTCAACTCTCTTGTAAATTATAGAGCCCTTTTTCAGATGCAAAAGCATTATCTAGTTTGAGTTTAGACTACTAACTGAAATCAACATTAGCCAGTTTATGCTCCCTACTGAAATCAGTCTGATGAAATAATTCTACTGATTTCATAACCAACTTTCCTTCTTCGAGTATATATAGACCCCGTGCTTGATCTGCTCTATCAATTTGTTCCAAAAATGTTGACCATCAACGTTCAATAATTTATAATATTAATCTTGTTGGTTGTAGTTGAGAAAGTGTTGTAAATATATAGGCTAACAACGAAAGGCTACATCCTTGAGCAAAAATTAATCTTCAATTTTCTAAGGCAACAAGAATTTGCGATGAAAAAACATTTTAACAAGTCCCAAGTTTAGGTGCAAAAAGTTGCAAGTTTCTAAAATACCATACGGAGTGCATGGTGCATCTGGTGCACATGAGAGTCACTCTTCAGATTATTGTTTCACAGTTTATTTCTTTTCCTCCGATTTTCGGACCAACAATGTAGAAAAGCGTTGTGTTATTTGATAAATTCAGAAGAATATAGTATCTAGAATCCATTGAAAGGATTATAACATAATCTGATTTATTGGTGGCGAGGCAGGTTTTAATTCAAACAAAAAATTGGCCCAAAACATATATACTTGAATTCGACCATATCTTGAAAATGAAATTGAATACTTACGGGCGCCGAAATCATAACTATGAGGAGAGACACACGTAAATCCTTTTGTTGCAGAATAAATCTCAAAGTGTCACTCTCCAACTCCTTCACGAAATTCCGAGAATTGAAACCAAGTATAATGAAGTTCAAATCCCATCTCTTGGTTATTATATATTTTCAGTAGGACTGTTGAAAATAGAAAAAAACAGAGCAGATTCTTGAATAGGCCGTTTGTAGATGATGATGATGATGATGATGATGATGATGATGATGATGATGATGATGGTAGTTGGGAAGAGGAACCACCGGATTACTCTTGGCAAATGAAGGCATATGAAAATATAACAATTTCATTTTGTATTTAATTCTTTGTTTATATTATATATTGCCAATTGATGATAATGTGTTGGACTTATATATCTTCTTGCAAGGTCTTTAAACTGTAGTTTGGTTGCCTCATATCTTTGCACTTCAAGTGAGTTCAAATTTAAATCTCGGAGAAAAATAATGGTAAAAAGAAAAGAGAAAGTATCCCGTGAAACTTGCTCATGCAGTTGAACTGTTTTTTTTGTTTAACCATAGTATGAAATTGGTGTGAAGGGGATATTGTTAACTGAAACAGCTAATACGGTTTAGTGAAAACAACTGATACTGTTTAGTGAAAACAAGCAATACGGTGCATTGAAATAGGTGATGCTACTAAAAAAATCAGTTTTGCGTGAATATTGGAAAGTAATTCCCCTCTGATTCTCATTAGTCCACTATCAATATATGCAAGTGTTGGTAGTGTAATCTGCCTATAATCAAGCTAATCAGAGTGCGTGTAATATGCCTATAATCAAGCTAACATAATGCTAAGTTAATGGCTACAGATTAGTACAAGATTTACATTTGACTAAGCTATTTATCTAATACACCCCCAAATCGAAATCTGAGGTTCTCGTCTGTTTTGATCGCCTCGAAAGTCTTGAAAGAGGACATGCGGTAGCCCTTTAGTGAAGATGTCGGCAATTTTATATCTAGAGGGGACATGAAGAGCAAGAACCTGGCCACGTGCAACTTTTTCGCGTACAAAATGAATGTCGATTTCAATGTGTTTAGTACGCTGATGTTGAACCGAATTTTCTGTGAGATAAATCGAACTAATATTATCACAATAAACCAGCGTGGCTTTCTGAAGAGGAACATGAAGTTCAAGTAATCTTTTACGAAGCCAGCATGATTCAGAAATGACATTCGCAACACCCCTGTACTCAGCTTCAGTACTAGAATGGGACAATGTTGGTTGGCGTTTTGAAGACCAAGATAGGAGATTGTCACCGAGGAAGACGCAATAACCAGAGGTTGAGCGACGGGTATCTGGACATCCTCCCCAATCTGCATCTGAATAGGCAACAAGAGTCGAGATTGGTGATTTATATAAGTGGAGGCCATAGTGCAGAGTACCTTTAATATATTGAATAATGCGTTTTAATGCTGCCATGTGCGCATCTTTTGGATCATGCATGTGAAGACAGACTTGTTGCACAACATAGGAAATATCGGGTCGTGTAAAAGTCAAATATTGTAGAGCTCCTGCTAGACTCCGATAATGAGAGGGGTCAGTGAGAGGTGAGCCGGCTGGATGGCTAAGTTTACCATTAGTGTCAACAGGTGTGGAAGTAGACTTGCATGCGGTCATGCCGGCCCTTTCAATTATCTCTTCAGCGTATTTTTGTTGACTAAGGAATAGCCCTTTTTCATTTCTAGTAACAACAATTCCCAAAAAATAACTGAATTCCCCAAGATCCTTCATCGCAAATTCTGAAGCAAGACGAGCCATAATAAATTTTTGCAACATGTCGGATGAGGCGGTGAGGATAATATCATCGACATACAAAAGGAGATAGGCCATATCTGTACCATGTCGATAGACGAACAACGAATGATCGGATTTGCTGTGTGTGAACCCGATTGTAGACACAAAATCAGTGAATCGCTGATACCACACACGTGGAGCCTGCTTCAATCCATACAAAGATCTCTTTAAAAGACAAACATAATCGGGATTGGATGTATCACGGAAGCCAAGGGGTTGATGCATATAGACAGGCGTGTGAAGGTTGCCATGTAAGAAAACATTCTTCACATCTAGTTGAGTAAGTCTCCATGACTTGGATAGTGCTATGCTCAAAACTGAACAAATCGTAGCTGGTTTACAACAGGGCTAAATGTTTCATCACAGTCAATGCCAACCTGTTGAGACCTGCCATCACAAACAAGACGAGCTTTGTGCCGCTCAAAAGATCCGTCAGACTTAGCTTTATGACAAAAAATCCACATGCATCGTATGATATTAACATCACGAGGGCGGGGTACTAACTCCCACGTCTCATTTTTAATAAGAGCGTTAAACTCATCGACCATGGCGGCTTTCCAATTCAGGTCGGTCAAGGCGAGTTGGGGATTTTTTGGTAGAGGTGATGGAGAAATGGATGATGTAAGGTTGAAGTGGCGTTTCGGTCGGGAAATTCCGTGCATACTCCGTGTGATTATGGTTCGAGGGTGTGGTTCAGGTGCAGGTGCTAGAGTTGGGTTGGTGTCGGTTATGTGTGGTTGTTTGATTTGTGTAGTGGTTTGTGGGCTGGAGGGGGTTGGTGAGTGGGACAAGCTTGGGCTTTTGTTGGAGTTAGATGATGGGCTTGTAGGTGGTGTTTGGATATCCGGAGTGGCGGGGCTGGGAAGCGTGGGCTGTTGAGCTAGTGTTGGGTCAGTGAGTGTGGAGTTTGAGTTTTGTGTGAGATAATGGAGCAGCGGATTAAGTGTGTCATCAAGGAAATTATAAGTGAAATTCTTAGGATTGTGAATTTTAGAGAAGGGGAAGACGGACTCATCAAAAATGACATGTCGTGAGATAATCATTTTGTGAGAAGAAAGATCGTAACACTTATAACCTCGATGATTTTGTGGATAACCCAAGAAAACACATGGTGTACAACGAGATTGAAGTTAGTGAATTTTGGGATGAAGTGGGTAACAAAGACAACCAAAAACTTTTAGATGTTTGTAGGAGGGAATTTGATGATATAGAAGTTGTGTAGGGGAAAGATTTTGAAGAAGTTTAGATGGTAGAATATTGAGAATGTATGTTGCCATTTGGAGGGCGTGATGCCAAAAAATGGGAGGCATGGAAGCATGGGAGAGAAGGGTGCGAATAATGTTGTTCATGGAACGGATTTTGCGTTCAGCTTTATGAAGTATATGGACAAGTAAAACGGAATTGTAAACCGTTGTTTTGACAGAAAAGTTTGAACTTGCTATTGTCATATTCTTTCCCATTATCGCATTGTAAACTTTTAATATTTCTTTGAAATTGGGTTTTTATGAGAGTAGCAAGGGACGAAAAAACTGCATAGACCTGTGATTTTTGACCGAGAGGGAATGTCCACAAAAAAATTGTGTAGTCATCCAAGAAAATGACATAATATTTATGACCTGCAGAACTTAAGATATGAGACGTCCAAATATCATTGTGTATAATATCAAAAGGAGAAGTAGTAGACGAGAAAGAATTATAAAAGGGAAGTTTAATATGCTTGCCAAAAATACAAGACTCACAAATACGAGATAAAGACGATTGTCTACAAGCAATAGAGTTTGATTTATTCAAAACACGTAAGACATTAGGTCCAGGATGCCCCAATCTGTCGTGCCATAATTTAGAAGAGAGTGCTGCAAAAGTTGATGGAGATTTAGCTTGGGGACTGGGAGGGGTGATTGGATACAGGTCACCGGAGCTGTTACATCTCATTATAGGTTTCCTCGTCTGAAAATCCTTCACAGAAAAGCCAAAAGGGTCAAATTCAACGGTAACATTGTTATCGGTTGTAAACCGACGTACATAAATAAGATTTTTAATAAGTTGAGGGGCATGGAGCACGTTTGTTAAATGTAAAGGTGGGTGGGGTGGGTGTAGGAATTTCTGACCGTAACCGTGAATCGGAATTTCCTGTCCACTACCTACGATGATATTTTTAACAGTGCTCAAATTAAAATAAGAGGAGAGTGTACCATTCGAAGTCGTCATGTGAGAGGTTGCTCCAGTATCCATGTACCAGTTGTCATCAGGGGCTTGAAGGGACATTGCATGCATGGCTTGCTCAATGTCAGTGGGCTGAATGTCAATAGAAGAAGCAGATTGAGTGTTAAAGGCCTGCTTGGGACGTGGCCCAAGTATTCCCGGCCCATTTTTGAAAGGTGAATTGGAACCGGGGGCTGTTGGATACAGGCAAGGGGGCATGTGCCATGGTGGTTGGGTCCAGTTGGCCCAAGGTGAATAATAGGCCCAAGGTGGATGATATGACTATTGGAAGCCGTGTCCTTGTCCCAAACCTGCATTGCGACCCTTTCCTCTTCCATTGAAGTTGTTGTTGTTGGAGCCATAGTTGTGTCCATTTCCATTACCTGGCCTTCCACCACTACGCTGACCATTAGTGGTGCGAGTTGGGTTCTTGTTGTGAGAGTTGTTGGTTCTAGTTTGATTAGAACCAGGTTGAGACGAACGTTGTGGTGGAGCCTCATCAGTGGTGGTGACGAGTGCTTGACTAGCGGCACTAGCGGATTGTTTGGCCTTGCGACTTTCTTCTAAAACCAGACGGGACCGAGCGTCATAGAAATTTGGTAGAGGCTTGGTTTGAGAAAGAATTGATGCAACGTTGTCGTAATTTTCATTCAACCCGGCAATGAGTTGCAAGACAAGACGGTTTTCTGTAACTGGTGAACCGACATCAGCTAGTTGATCAGCGATCATTTTCAACTCCTGGCAATAGGCAGATACATTAGAAAAATTATCCATGTGGATTTGAGTGAATTGATTTTCCAACAAAACTGCCTGTGAAGCCTTGTTGTCTTGGAAAATGGTTGCGAGATTTCCCAAGCCTGTTGCGCCTTCATGTTAGGCTTGAGAATGGTATGGAGAAGATCTTTTGAGATTGTTCCATAAATCCATTGGCACACGATCGCATCAAGACGAGATGAAAGGGTCTTGTCCGCTGTAACAACTTCCGGTTCGTTTCCTGTGTCGGAAGTGGATTGAGGTGCAGAAGGGATGATATGGTCGATCACGTCGTAAGCACGACAATGAATTTTGAAAAGCTCCGCCCAAGACGAGTATTGTCCTGTTTCCATCTCAAGGATGATGGGAATGAAATTACGCAAGTTGCTTAAGGCGAGTGCGGGATGAAACTTGTTGTTTTCTGTTTTGGGGGGAAGATCAGATATGGCTGATTGAAGAGATGGAGAGAAGATGAAAAAAAAAATTATGGGGAAGGAGAAAGAGTTGTTAGAGGCACGAGAATTAGGGAGAAGCTCTTATACCATATTGGAAAGTAATTCCCCTCTGATTCTCATTAGTCCACTATCAATATATACAAGTGTTGGTAGTGTAATCTGCCTATAATCAAGCTAATCAGATTGCGTGTAATCTGCCTATAATCAAGCTAACATAATGCTAAGTTAATGGCTACAGATTAGTACAAGATTTACATTTGACTAAGCTATTTGAACAATTTTTGGGACTGAATCTTTAAAGAGGGATTGAACCCCTTGTTTGTACAAGGGACCTCGTTTTTCCACTGCAAGATCCAGCTTCTTTGTTCTGTTTCAACATCATTGACTATCCTGCAGTCAATTCGTATTTTTTATCACAGTTGTTCGTAATAGGAAAAATGAAAACAGAAAAAAACAGAGCATATAAATCAATAAAAATGAGGGGTGTGATAAGAAAGAGTTGAGACATTGTAACATCAGCTTTAAAACATAAACAAAGAAAATGAGTAAAGACAAGATATAGAAAGTGAAATTGTCAAAAGAAACTAGTTTCTAATTAATACGAGGAGGCTCCATAAAAATCGTAGTTATTTTCCCACGTTTCCTCCTCATTTCTGCAAAAGAGTAGCCCGAGGGCTCCTTTTTACAAAAGTATTCATCGAAGAAGTATACTTTGCAAGCCTTGTTGTTTTCAACATCATCCTTGTCTTTAAATATTTGACGCAAATAAGGATCGTACATCTCACATTCAAGAAGATCAGGGTTTTTCTCCGACCATGAAACATTGCAGAGCCAGGGTAGGTACTTGCGATCATCTTTGGGTATATCATAAATTATATGCCAACTCTTGCAAACTGCACGGAACCGTATTACCTCCACTGCAGACAACAATTTCCCCAGAATGATGCATAGAATTTCTTGTGGAAGATCGGCCCACGGTACTGTTGTTTCTTCATTTTTCTTTCTTAGATTTTTTTTCCTTCGATTTTTCTCCCAAGTTTTCTGATTTTTCTGTCTTCTTCATTTCCATATCTTTCGATTTTGGGGATGGAGCTGTGGAGAGTATCGATCGGATGTATGTATGCAGTAATGAAGGTCAAGATCTTGAATGATTTTTTCCTAATATATCACAAAAATAAGACTTATCCTTGTTACTAATTGCACTTCGAGGATCGAATTTTTGATTTTTGCGAGTCAGGTTAAATTGTTGAAAAAAACATGGACCTTGGTCAAATTTGCAGGCAAAACAGGGGTATTTTCGTCAATTCGTGTATGACTGTTTTGCCAGCAAATTTGACCGATGATCTCTTCAGCAACAATTTGAAAATTCAGTATTTACGCTGCAAATATCTAAAATTGTGTCCCCCAAGTACAATTAGTGCAAATATTAATTAATCTTGTTTTTGTAGTTTATCCCTTCTTATATTATACTATGATTCTATGTAATTTTGTATATATCTTCATTAACTTGGAGCGATTTTGAATGGGTTTTGGATATCTTCAAATCCCTAATCATTGGTTGCGATAAAAGAAGGATAACTGTTACATTTACAAAACTGTCCTCAACTTATTAATTGAAGATTAAATCATGAGGATTTGAATTTCAGTATATTGCTGACTTATTTCGGCATCCATCGTCAGTTACATGGGGGGAAAATGTTTTTGGGTCATAATCGGACCTGTAATCAAATCGACTTGGGCATCGATTGACGATTCAACCGGTTGGATCGCCTATCAATTTTTCAAAATATTCTCTATATTACATTAAAAAAATAAAATAAATATGCATTATAATTAAAATTACAAATTTTATGTTTCACACTGAAATAAAAACAAGAAAATCAAGAAAACACAACACAAAACAATTTAAAATACTAAAATTTAAAATAAAAATGATAGAAATAAGAATTAAATTTTAAATTAATTAAAAAAAATCGGTTCAAAATCGATTTTACCGGTTTCCCAATTTTTTACTGGTTTTTTCCGGTTCCGGCCGATTTTTTCTGATTCAACTATAAAAATGGTTTTTTTAGGGTAATTGGACCGTCAACATGGCTGGTTCCCGGTTCAACCGATTTTTAAAAAGACAAAGTCTATGATACAAATTTGTATACATACAAATCCCAATTGAGACCCAATTTCACTTTACCCAACCCATCCTTGACCCGCTTTGACCCGTTTTTGACCACCTGACCCGCTGACCCTTCCTAAATTGATTAATTTGTATCTATACAAATTTGTATAGTAGACCTACTCTTTTAAAAATAATGGTCACAACTTTAAGGTGACAATTTAAGGATTGTAAATTTCAATTTGGTAAAAGTAGAATAATAACTTTCATGTAGGTAATAGTAGGACTGTAAATTTTGAGTTTACTCAAATTTAGGCCAGTAAGTTTTGAGTTTCCATAAAAAATAGGCTCTTCCCAAAAAAGTTTGATTTACGAAATTGATTCCAATTTTTTTCAAATTGTACAATTTTCGTCTCAAATTCACCGGAATTGATGAAACGTCGTCGTTTTTGGTCACGCATTTCAACAAAAAGATTTCAAATTGAATGCTCTCATGTAAGGCACATGACCAAAAACGATGTCGTTTCGTCAATTTCGACGAATTTGGGACGAAAATGATACAATTCGTGTAAAATTTATTGGGATTAATTTTGTACTTCAAACTTTTTACGGACTATTTTAAAAAAGGAGTTGGGACATTGACATCAACAATAAGAAAATGGATAGATATAATATGTAAAAAACGAGATAGAAAATAAAATTGTTGATACTAACTAATTCTAATCAACTCTACATACTCAAACTTTGAAAGAAACTATAGTGTCTAATTAATACGAGGAGGCTCCATAAAAGCCGTGCTAAAATAGGACGCCTCGGCTTTCCTCATTTCTGCAAAAGAGTAGCCCAATGGTTCCTTTTTACGAACGTATTCATCGAAGAAGTAGACTTTGCAAGCCTTGTTGTTTTCAACATCATCCTTATCTTCAAATGGCCTTACAAATGGCCACTAATAAAGACGGCACTACTCTCTTGCAAATCACTTCCAACCCAGCTCATATTAGACCAGTCGAAACAGAAAGTCAAACACTCAGTATGCTTAATTCGCACGCCACTAAAATATCTCCCTCTCCCTCAGCCAACCACAACTTTTGATTATCCGTAGCTAATTGATGGCTCCCTTCACCTTATGTTTTAAAAGCAGAAGCGGCGCCAACCACAACTTTTGATTATCCGTAGCTAATTGATGGCTCCCTTCACCCTATGTTGTAAAAGCGGAAGCGGCGATCGGTTCGGACAGCTTTAGCGCTTTTGGTCGGACCGGTCTGATCGGGTCTGACCGTTTTGATTATCCGTAGCTAATTGATGGCTCCCTTCACCCTATGTTTTAAAAGCGGAAGCCGCGATCGGTTCGGACAGCTTTAGCGCTTTAAAAACGGTCAAGCTTTTTTTTACGACCGATCGATCGGGTCGACCGCTTTTAAAGCGTTTGGCCGATGATAACATCATAATTACGTAATATATAATTAAATATATAAATTATGATAAAAAAATAAATAAACATACATCTATATAGTAATTTAAAGGTTAATTTAACAATTTAGATCAAGTGTCAACAATGTTAAAATGAATATTTTAGTATATATATACTTATTTATTTATTATTATTAACTAATTTTTTAAAATTTTGAATTCTAAATTTTACTATTTAAATTCCAAATTCGAGGCCTTTAATTTACAATCAAGTTTAAAAATGTCGAGGCCCATAGCATAGTGATTTTAAGAAGCCCAAGCATGTTTAATTAAAAAAAAAGGTAAAAAAGTATTGAAATTAGCATTTAACAGAGCAAATAGGACGGCCAGTTTTTGAGAAAAAACCTATCAGTAATCTAGAGTGAGAGGGAGAGAGAGAGAAAGAGGGAGGGAGGCTGAAATTTGCAAGCCATGAAACTGATTTCGTGGGGGTGGGGGTGCCGTACTGTTTGCAGAGGGAAGAGCCCACCACAAAAAATTCAGATTTTTTTCCCGATCATGGGTGAACCGGCGGTCGACCGGTTTAACCGGTCACCGGTTCACACCGCTTTCCATCGTTTTGGCCGGTTCAAAGGCGGTTTGATCGACGAGCGGCCCAATATGAAGAAGCGGCTCGGCAGCCTTGCCGGGTAGCGGTCGGCCGTTCCGAACTGCTTTTTAAAACATAGCCTTCACCTAGATAAATTAATGTCCAAAATTTATCCGCCAAAGAAAAGACAAAAGAGTTGTTCATTCATATATTGCATACCGAAGCACCCATTAAAAAATCCCACATCATCATAAATTCCTACTCCAAGAGAAACTATCTCCCATTCTTTGTCTCCATTCAAGCCATAACTAGCAATACAATGATCATCATCATCGTTCAAAAATAAGAAAACTCTACAATCCTGAAAAAGTGGATTGCCCGAGAACGTAGCAAGACAAGAATTGTATTTCCATATAAAAGGCAAGGAGATAAAGTCTTTGGCATAAGGATTATTGTACATGAAAATATCCCACTTTATTATTATAAAGTTGTTATTATAAGCAGCAGCAATCAACCACCCTCGCTTTGAACCAAGACATCTTAAGATCCCGTGTAACTCTCAACAAATTTCCAAGTTACAAACACTTGGCGCGAATAAGGATCGTACATCTCACATTCAACAAATTCATTCGACCAATCAAGAATGCAGAGCCAAGGTAGGTTGCGATTATCTTTGGGTATATCATCAATTATATGCCAACTCTTGCAAACTGCACGCAACCGTATTACGTCCACCGTAGACAACAATTTCCCCAGAACGATGCCTAGAGTTTCTTGTGGAAGATCGGCCCACGGTACTTTTGTTTCTTCATTTTTCTCCAGAGTTTTCTGATTTTCCTCTCTTTGTTTCCCCATCTTTCGATTTTGTGAGGGAGTTGAGGAGAGTATTGGATATATATATATATATATATATATATATATATGCAGGACAAGATCTCCGAATGATTTGTTCCTTTCTCTTGCGAAAAATTGCAAAATAAGACTCTTCTTTGCTACTAATTGCACTTCGAGGATCGAATTTTTTATTTTTGCAGGACAGGTATTAAACTTTCAAATTGATGCAAAAAAAGGACATCGATCAATTTTTTAGGCAAAACAGGGGTATTTCATTAATTCACGTATGATTGTTTTGCCAGTAAATTTGACCGAGGTCCTTTTTATAACAATTTGAAAATTTGGTAACCCCATTAAACAAAAAATGATGTCCTTAAAATGCAATTAGTGACAAAAATGCGTACCTTTCACAAAAAAAAAAAAAAAAAAAAGAGTTACGTTTTTATAATTGCCCCTTCTCACATTATGATAACCTTTTACTATCTACCTATAACTTGGTAAGATTAATATGAATAAATCACCAAATCTTTGATTTGGTCTATCATATCTTTATAAAATACTATATCTCTTGATGTAATTTGTTGTATCACTTATAGGGATTTGAGGATCACTATCATCTACCTTGTTTATTCGATTATGGGGTTCACGGGCATGTAAGGAGAAATTGGATCAACCCTAATTTTTTTCTTCTAAGATTTGATAATTGTGCTTTAGCCTTTTAGGGAGTTTGGGTATTTGATAATATGCAACGTTTTTCTTTAAATTTGCAACGTTTGAAATTGGCAATTAATTTTGTTTTTTTTAACTCTATCTTTTAAATTTATTGATTTTAATTTAAAACTTAATTTTTTTTAAGTAAGTATTCGATGAAACTTGTTCATGATATGAAATTTATAAAATTACATTTATAAATTAATATTAAAACACTTACTTTCATGTGAAATATTAGTTAAAATAGAGAGGAGCTAAAAATTTGCTGATCTTTCGCGGGTCGAATCGGGTCAGGTGGATATTTCCTAGAAATTCGCGCAATATCAAAACTGAGAATTTGCTCCCAAATTATGTTACTATAAAGACTAGTATGTGTTATTATAAGAGCAATTATGTGTTATTACGTAATGAAAAATGATATTTTTACTAATTCAATGGTGTAATATAGTTGTTTGGGCCTTTACTTATGATAGTTGGTCACAAATTAGAAGGAGAAGCAGATAAAAAATAGAGGGGGGAAGCAGATGAAAATAGAGAGAGTGTCATTTTGTTTGTACAGTAACACAGCTTTCTCTTCACAGTAACACATTTTGAGTATATAGTAACACAAGTTTCAATACGTTACAAAACATATATATGTACTGAAAAATAAGTATTTGTTATTTGTCATTGCAGTAACACATGCTTGTACTTATAGTAACACGTGTTTGCCCTTATAGTAATACAGATCTCTGAGTGAATTTTGTTATTTTGCCTTTGCGCGAATATTATAGAAAAAAATATGTCTGACCCAATTCGACCTGCACAGAATTCGGGAAAAGTTCGCGAACTTTTCCCTCTGTGTTTATGCGCTGCTCCTTGTGACCCAAATCAATAGGGTAACAAATCAGGTGGCTTAGCCCACCTGGCCACTGGGCTCCTCAATTGAGTGGGACATTCTGGTTCGATTCCCTTTGGGAACGAATTGGAGTATGGGAGTTATAAGGTGACTTGGTGAATATGTAGAGTGTTTGGGTGCTTGGTGTACTAACTACTAACAACTAACTTTGTCCGATAAAAAAAAGTCATTAGGGTAACACATACATGTAGTCACAATAACACATGTTTGTCTTTATATTAACACAGGTCTATGAGCGGGTTTTGTTGTTCTACCTTTGTGCAAATTTTTAGGATCTATCCATTTGACCCGGTCTAACCCGCACATGATCCGCAAATTTTTTGTTGGGAAAATTTCATTTTACGTCCTGTAAGTTTGGTCCATTCCAAAATAAGTCCTTTATGTTTTTGTTTTATCATTTGTGGTCCTTAGTGTACAGTTTTCATCATTTTTTGATCAATTTTGGTCCTTTTTCGTCGGAAATTTTTTAAGTGGCCGGAAAGCCACACGAAAATGAACCCAAATTGGTCAAAAAATGATGAAAATCGTACACCTTAGGACCAAAAATGATAAAGTAGAAACATAAAGGATGAAAATCATACACCTTAGGACCTAAATTGGTCAGAAAAGGATGAAAATCGTAAACCTAGGACCAAAAATGATAAAGCAGAAACATAAAGGATTTATTTTGGAATTGGCCAAACATACAGGACGTAAAATGAAATTATCCCTTTTTTGTTCTATGTTAATTTTGACCCGTGGGTCATATTTAACAGATCTAGATCCATAAAATATTTTATATATAAGTTTGTCATTAAATTAATATCATAACATTAAATGTTATGGGTATTAATTTATAAGAATAGTAGTATAAATTTATAAGTGTGATGATATTAATTTCATACTATATGAATAAATTTCACTGAAGAGTTTGTGGTTTTATTAATATTTTAAAATACACAATGTGCACACATGTCTGCCACATGATGGAAACGATATTGTTTGTGGTTTTTCGGCCACTTGGGTCTTGAACTAATGCAATTTGAACACATACAGGACTAAATTCAAAAGATAAAATTATGGGCTCATTTCAATAAAAATGAAAATTTATGGAACAAAAATTGTTTAAATCACTTTATTTCCTCCGCAATATCCAACTTCTTTGTTAGATTTCAACATCACTGGCTAGTCAATTGGTATTTTGATCAAATATGATCACACTTGTTTGATCTCACACTTGTTCGCAAGTTATGAAAAAAAGAAAACAAGTATATGGTTCATAATTCTACCTCTGAAAAGTGATGTCAAATCGCAACTCTTTTAATTTTACATTTCAAGGACCAATTGAAAACAGAAAAACAGAGCAAAGAAAAACAGAGTAGATTCTTGAATATTCAACACAGAGCATATAAATCAATAACAATGAGTTGGAACACTGTGACATCAATAAAACCATAAACAAAGAAGTTAAGAAAATGGATAATATGTAAAAGACAAGAAATAGAAAGTGCAGTTGTTCATACTAGCTAACCAATTCAAATCAACTCCACATAAAACCCTAATTAATAAGACAAAAACTCATATGAGACAGCCTCGTACATGAGACAGGATACAACTTAGCACAAATCACACCCACATCTCCCAAAATACGCCAATGTCCAACTTATACCCGTCACACCAGAGACCGTCTCATGCAAGTGTGTCTCAACTAATACAGGGGAGGCTCGATAAAAACCGCGCCAAGAGAGTGTCCCACGCGTTTCCTCATTTCTGCAAAAGAGTAGCCCGAGGGTTCCTTTTGCCGAAAGGATTCGGCAAAGAAGTACACATTGCAGTTCTTCTTGTTTTCAACATCTTCAAACGGACTTACAAAAGTAGTTACACCGCCACTAATAAAGATACCGCAACTAGTCTCTTGCAAATCACTCCCAACCCAACTCATACGGGACCAATCGAAACAGAAAGTCGAACACTGATTAAGCCAGAAGCTTAAATACTCGCACGCCACTAAAAGATCTCCCTTCCCCTTAGCCAACCACAACCGTTGAAAATTAACACCTAATTGATGGCTCCCATCACCTAGATCAATCGACGTCCAAGATCTATCCACGAAACTATACCGTATCATACTTCAATCTTTCAAAAGACAAAAGAGTTGTTCATTCATATATTGCATACTGCAGCACCCCCGACTATGCCCCGCATCAAGATTATCCATCTCCCATTCTCTGTCCCCATTCAAGCCATAACTAGCAATATAATTATCATAATCATAAGGATAAATTTCATCACTCAAAGATACGAAAACTCTACAATCCGGAGAAAGCGGATTGCCTGAGAAAGTAGCAACACAGGGACGGTGTTTCCATATAAAAGGCAACAGAATGAAGTGTTTGGTATAAGGGTTGTACATGAAAATCTCCCACTTTATAAAATGGTTAGAATAAGCAGCAATCAACCACCCCTGCTTTGAACCAAGACATTTTATGGTCTTGGAATAAGATCTCGTGTACCTGCGATTCTCCACGAATTTCGAAGTTACAAATATTTGGCGCGAAAATGGATCGTATATCTCACATTCAAGAAAATCAGGGTTGTTTTTCGACCATGAAAGGTTGCAGAGCCAAGGTAAGTTTCCATGAGCTTTGTAGTTAATCATTCCATCTTTGGGTATATTCCAATTCTTGCAAACTGCACGGAACCGTATTATGTCGATAGCGTAGACAAGTTTGCCATGGATGAAGGTTAGAATATCTTGTGGGAGATCGGCCCACGATTTTCTTTCCCTCTTCTTCATTTTTCTCTGAAGTTTTTTTTCTTCAATTTCTCTCAAAGTTGGAGAATATTAGAACATAGTATACTATGGTTTTAGCCTTTTAGGCGTGTAAACCTAAAAGCCCGACCCATTAACAATTAAGTAGAATTGACAAAAGATATAATAATAATGAGTTAATAAGATATTCAAATATTAAATTAAAAAATTTAACTTCATTTTATAAGTAAAAAACTTAAAATGAATAACTTTTAATTAGAATGCAGGATTTTAAAACGAATTAATTTGGTTGAATTGAACTTTACGTAAATGAACGTGATTTCGCCACATAAGATAGTATTAAGATTAAGATAAATAAGGATTCAAAAGATACCTCCAAATTAAGATAACTGTAAATCTGTTTCTCCTGATATTATGAGTTAGTTAGGATTCTATATAATTTGGTATTTATCTACAATACCTCTAGAGAAAATTTTGGGTGAGAAGATTTCATGCATGAGGCAAAGCTCCATTTTGAAATTTACATATTCAAAACTGACATTATGAGTTAGTTTAGGATTTTATATAATTTTGTATCTATCTACAATACTTATGGAGAAAATCCTGGGTGAGATGGTTTCATGTATGAGACAGAGCTCCATTTTAAAATTTACATCTCACTTTGATTCAAAACATGATTCGGTGATTCAGATAGGATCATAATTTCTCATTTTGATTCAAAACATGATTCGGCGATTCGAGTAGGATCATAATTTCATGGATTATATAATATACGAAGGCAGAGCTCTATTTTGAAATTTACACCTCACTTTGATTCAAAACATGAAAATTTACACCTTCATGAATTATATAAGAGATAAGAAGATAATTTTGAGTGTTTGGTATAAGGGTTGTACATGAAAATCTCCCACTTTATAAAATTGTTAGAACAAGCAGCAATCAACCACCCCTGCTTCAAACCAAGACATTTTATGGTCTAAGAATAAGATCTCGTGTACTTGCGATTCTCCACGAATTTCCAAGTTACAAATATTTGGCGCGAAAATGGATCGTATATCTCATATTCAAGAAAATCAGGGTCGTTTTTCGACCATGAAAGGTTGCAGAGCCAAGGTAGGTTTCCATGAGCTTTATAGTTAATCATTCCATCTTTTGGTATATGCCAATTCTTGCAAACTGCACGGAACCGGATTATGTCGACAGCGTAGGGAAGTTTGGCAAGGATGAAGGCTAGAATATCTTGTGGGAGATCTGCCCATGAATTTCTTTCTCTCTTCTTCATTTTTCTCCCTGAAGTTTTCTTTTTCAGTTTCTCTCAAAGTTGGAACTTGGAAATAAGGATTCAAAATATATATACCTCCAAATTAAGAAAACTATAAATCTGCTTCTCCTAATATTAGGAGTTGGTTAGGATTATATATAATTCTGTAACAATACCTCTGAGAAAATCTTGGGTGAGACTGTTTCATGCATGAGATAGTGTTCCATTTTGAAATTTACACCTCACTTTGATTCGAAATTGATATTCTGAGTTAGTTAGGATTCTATATAATTTTGTATTTATCTACAATACCTTTGGAGAAAGTTTTGGGTGAGACGATTTCATGCCTGAGATATGAATTAGTTAGAATTCTATATAATTTTATATCTACAATACCTCTAAAGAAAATCTTGGGTGAGACGGTTTAATGTAAGAGACATAGCTCCATTTTGAAATTTACATTTCACTTTGATTCAAAACATGATTCAAATAGGGTCATAATTTTATGGATTATATAATATACGAAGAGAAACTTGGATGAGATGGTCTCATGCATAAGACAGAGAGCTCCATTTTTTAAATTTACACCACACTTTGATTCAAAACACATGATTCCGATGGAATTATAATTTCATGGACTATATATAATATATATGATGGAACTTGTCACGGAATTTATATATATATATATATATATATATATATATATATATATATATTTTGTACACTTACCAATATATAGATCTGAATACATCTTCTTTTTTTACGACACATCACTACAAGAAAATCAAACTTTAATTTCAGAATTGATGTCATTAAAGGTCAATTTTCTTGAAGTGCATTTCCTAAGTTCTTTTAGCAATTATTAGTTAATTTTGATTGTTTCTCTTTTAGCAATTATTAGTTAATTTTGATTGTTTCTTTTTCCATTATAAAAAAGTTGACAATTAGTCACGGTATTCCTCTCATTTCAGTATTATTATAGCTTCTCTAGTTAAAAATCATTAATGTCAGGACTCTGCCACTAAAGATGATTTCCTGTTCTTAATTAAAGATGATTTTCTGTCATTAAAGATTTTTAACTAGAAAAGTTACAATAACAGGACGATGACAAAAATACCGTCACTAAATGTCAATTTGATTCTCATATATAGTCATTTGGGAGTTCAGATTCAATGTGAAAAAGGCCAGAATCAGAAACAGAAGCAAAGATACAAAGCTTTTTTAGAGTTTGATCATCTACATCAATTTAATTTCTTTTTTTCCTAACAATCTTCAACTTTTAGCTAGCAGTAAGATAGAAGGAGGTGTGCACTTAATTTAGAAATAAAGTTAGCTAGCTAGAGATTTTACTCATAGGTGTGTTAGAACCATAGAGCAAGCTAGCATGCATGAAGAAATGTTTTAGAATTTTCACAACATAGCACATGAAGCAATAAAAAAGAGGGATGTAATTAGTAGTATGAGTTCATGATAAAAACTTCACACGCTTAAATAAATAAGCAGCTAATTATTTCTTGATTTTGGAGCACCAAAAGATTATAATAACAACCCCAAAAAGCCAAAGAACGTAAGTTTTCGTAATTTTTTTCCTTTAAATATTACTGTTATGATTACGCACCATCATTATTAAAAAGTCAAATACTACTTTATACCATGACCCACCCCCGGCTCGACAGGAATAGTGGATGTGGTAAATCATGGTGACTCAGCGGCCCATTAGGTGGGAGGACCGGTGCCTAGTCCCCACAAGGAGTTATCCCCCACATTGGAGGGATAAAACTCCCACAATGTGGCTGCAAAGACTCGATCCTGCGTCCTTGTAGCAATCTGTCACCCAGGAACCTACTGAGCTACGACCATGCTCGCTATACCATGAATTTTTTTTATTTTTTTTTTGGGAAAGAAGTATTTCACCCTAATGGGCCTGACCTAGGCCCATACATAAGCCCACTAAAACAGTCGTCATATTTCATTGTCGTTAAAGCGATTTAGCATCTTACTTCTTCACACTGAGAACGGCGGAAATTGCAGCAATCATAGAGTAGAAGTAAATATATATACACATGATAATAAAAACCCCTCTTTAAATTCTTCGTTACCCAATTTTGAAGAAATCTTGATTCTCCAATCTCCCAATTTTTCCTTTAATGAGATCTTGATTATTCCAATTTCTGCATAGATAATGTAGGAAGCTACTTCGCAAAGCCAAACTCCGGTGAATGATGTAATCGGGTCGTACTTCGTCGATCTCTGGTGCCATACTTCCAAAACCCTTGCCCTAAAACCCGGTAGAGAGCCCGAATCCGAATTCGAATTCGAAGATGAGGAGGAATGCCCGACGGAGCTTGATACGATAAGCAGCTCCGGTGGTTTCTCGGTGGTCGG
Source organism: Stenogyne calaminthoides (assembly GCA_037126765.1). Taxonomy (NCBI): domain Eukaryota; kingdom Viridiplantae; phylum Streptophyta; class Magnoliopsida; order Lamiales; family Lamiaceae; genus Stenogyne; species Stenogyne calaminthoides. The sequence goes on along the minus strand of JBBCBC010000029.1, from coordinate 26,077,362 downwards.
CCCCGATAAGCTGTCGCTTTTATATCCGAATGTCAATTTGCATGGACATGATGTCGGAATAGTGAAGGCGAATTTCCCGGCGCCGTTAAAGCGGCTGCTTTATTATTTTGAGATTTATGTGAAGAATGCTGGGGCAAAGGGGCAGATAGCCATCGGATTCACGACCTCTGCTTTCAAACTGCGACGCCAGCCAGGGTACGTTTGCGGTTTGTTGTGAATTTATTTTGGGGTTAGATGAATTTGAGCTAAATGTTAGGGATTTATAGCTCTTCTGGCTAAAAATGGACAGCAGTGGTGAGTTTGGAAATTATGGTTTAATTGGATAGCTAATGAATTTTGAATGGGTGATAATTTGAGGTGGAATGTACTTTTTGAAGTTGGTATGATCTTATAGGTCGTTTTCTATGATTTCTTGCATTTGGTTAACCTTCTTCTCATATGGTTTTGTGCTTAAATTACGCTGTCCCGGTGCGTCTGTTATTCTTTAGAAAGTTGAGTTCCATCGTTGATGGCCAATTAATATTGTGTTCGAGAAGAACTAGAGAAAATTCAATGAAATTAAGTATAATATACGTGGATCAAGAATGAGATATGTTAAATTGCAACCCACCCAAATCACACTAAAGAAATAAGTGAGAATACTAACTGTTTAAGGTCTGATCTTAATTTGTACCTTTGGCTAACGCCTTTGGCAACTTATGGTTAAGTGACTCACTCTGTTTGCGCTACCTAGTTGTTGGATTTTGAGTCCTTTATTGATGTTTCTCTATCTGGCAGCTGGGAAGCTAACAGTTACGGATATCATGGTGATGATGGACTGCTTTATCGGGGACATGGAAAGGGAGAGACCTTTGGCCCGACCTATACAACTGGTGATACAGTTGGTGGTGGTATCAACTATGCTTCACAAGAATTCTTTTTCACATAATTGTTGATACACCCTACCATTTTAAACCAACTTCATTTCCTTACAATTATTTTATTCACTTCTTTAATTTTCTAAAATTATCTTATTTATTACCAGGAAAAATGGGGTTTTGGTAGGCTCTGTCTATAAGGATGTCAAGGATGCAGTGTTTCCTACTGTTGCTGTCCATAGCCAAAATGAGGAGTATGTATCATTTTTCAGTAACTTTTTCCATTCTTTATTTGTTGTCTGCAGTTTCTGCTGCCAGTTTTTCCTGGTGATATTGGTTTCCGTAATGATTGCATACTCGTTTTCACTTCTCTTGGTTGAAAGCTGATCACAATGTGGTGGCAGGGTTACTGTAAACTTTGGCAAGGATCCATTTATGTTTGATATTAAAGTAAGTTTTACTTTCTTTTCTATGCCAACCTCTTCCCCATGTGAGCAAGCTGGATTTCTTCAAACTTTCTTTAATACTTATGCCTAGTGATGATAGTGTAGCAGAGAGTCTTGGTAATTATTAGTCAAGTTTAGCAAGATACTGTAATCCAGTTTTATCTTTTTACTGATTTTCAGTTTTCTTTTAGTCTTCATTCTGGTTTCATGTGCATCCAGTGTTGTAAAGGTTCCAAGCACTAGGAGGCGGCAGCTAGGGCCAAGTGTCTGGGGGGCTGTGACGGTGCCTTGAAATATTAAGAATTTCTTTGTATATTTGTAGTACTAGCATAAGTGTAATATTTCATGTAAAATTCCAAAAGTGAAATAGAACATAAAATTCGAACAGATATGGCCTCATCATCATCATTATCATAAGTTTAAAAAGAACTTAATACACAAACAGTTTACTCCTATAGAAACTTGGATGGAAACTTTTAACATTAATCTTATTTGATTTTATTTTTTAGGGACACCTGCATCCTGTATAAATAGATTAATATGCTAAAGAAGCATATTCATATCAGTAATTCTTATGAATTTGCAATTAAATATTTCCAACTTATTTCTATGTGGAATTGACTCCTCTACTCTGTATGTGCATATGTAAATGTCGATGCAGATGTATACATATATCAACCTGTGAAGCACCTGCCAACCCTATCTCAAACAAGTGACTTAATTTTCAGCCACCAGAACCAATTTCCTATAGCTGTATGTGATGGGTTCCAAACTTCCCTCTCCCCAGCATGCAATTTTCATGAATATCTTCAACCGTCTGTCATAGCTCTTTAATTGATATCTCCAAATTAATACAGAAAATACAGAAAACTGTAAATAAAGAAATTATTTGTAGAGAAGTAGATGAAAGTAGTAGGTTGTGCCTCGTCCTGCCTAGGCGAAAAGGCACCTATATGGCCAATATGACTGAATTGGAAGGGCTTCCTAGCGCTTATGCCTACTTTTACAAGACTGTGTACTTTTCAGTTGTGTTGTCAGACAGCCTCCCACAAATTAATGACATTGGCTTGATGTCTGTTGCTTGAACTGAAAACATCAAAAGACTTATTGCATTTTCATTCATTCCACTTGAAAAACGTAACTTTGTTCTTTTGTCTCTTATTCATGTGAGGTTTCTTTGTTTCTTTTTAATTTTTATCCCTCTAAACGTCATTGCTTCTGTAAAGATTTGATGGAAGGGTGAGGAACTGCATGGTGTATGTTGGTTTTCCTCTAATGACCTAATGTATATGTTCATCAGGCATATGAAGCAGAACAGAGAGCTAAACAGCAGATGAAAATTGATAATATCACAATAACACAAGATGCCAGTTATGGGTAAGTTCGGAAATTTTGCTTATAGAAGTTGAGGGTCTGCTATTGATATTGCCAGAGACCCAGAACTGACTTATTTAAGGTTTTTATTATGATCTTTGGTGAAATATCAACGTTGTATGGCCATATTGATTGAGATTACATATTTGTTAGTGTCTTTGGTTGTAACTTATTGACATGAATTGAATATTTATATTATATTATTAATAGATCTTTTTTGGGAAATGCTTCACAGCTTAAATTTATATTCTGCAGTGCTGACATATGCTACAGTCATAATACTAATATCTGATCTGCAGTGCTGACATATGCTACAGTCATAATACTAATATCTGAAATTTACTTTTGTGTCCTTAAATTAAGATCTGCAGCTGATTAATAACGTTGGCATTTTGATTTTCAGAATAGTTCGGTCCTATTTACAACATTACGGATATGAAGAGACTCTTAAATTGTTTGATGTTGCCGATAAAAGTACTATGCCTCCCATTCCCTTAGTCTCAGAAAACGGGTTTAATGAGGACGAAAGTATGTATGCATTAGCTCAGAGGAAGGTTTTTCGCCAGGTATTACTCGAAGTATAATTCAGTCTGTATTTACCACACATGGGCAGTCATTTATCTAGGTTTTTTTTTTTTTAGCTTCCAGCAGGGACCCATTTTTTAATTTTTTTTAGGCAAAAACTTGTTGGACGGTTCCGAAACTAGCTCAAATTGATACCCACCCCTTTCAAAGTGTTAAAGCATCATTCCTAAATTATGTTCCGTCTCACCGTGAGACTATCTCCGGCAAGGCCTACTCTTTTTTTATATGTATAATTGAGTATAGTGGTGGCGAAAATTTAATTGTATCCTTGCTGAAAAAAAATCACAGATCACTGTAGCAGTTAGCAAGAACCATTGTTCTGACTTTTAATGTTCTGAATATTTTTAGTATGATTTATCAATCAAGTGATAACCCTTTGCTAGCCTATAAATTGATGTTATATACCTATCCTACCTACAATATGAAGCCCTTTATCATTCATATTTTCCTAAGGTTCATGAATTCTATTATTTATCATTATTATTTTCCAATAATAAGGTGACTGCAGATAAGTTTTATCAAGTCTTTCTTCTTTTGTGATGCAGCTAATAAAGTCTGGTAAAATCGATGATACATTTATCACACTTCGTAATTGGTTTCCCCAGATGGTTCAGGTACATGATCTTAAGCTCATTCTGAAATAGTATTGGTAACTTAGGATCATGTTTTTTTTTTTTGAAAGACTAACTTAGGATCATGTAGATTGTTTACCTAATGACTTTTTTTAGTGCTTAATGCGAGGACGTCATATTTTCCACACTTGATGCCTCTCTCAGAAAATATTGATCGTCAATTTTCTTCTTTCAAAAATAGGCTAGTAAAACAAAGTACCTCCTTATTGAGGGGCATAATAACTGAAATTTCGTTTTATGGGAAACATGTCAAACACTGTCATGCCATTAGATTTCTGCATATCATTTTTTGGATGATTATTACAAGTACTATTGGGAAAAGCTACTTCCATAAGATAATTTTCTTTTATGGGGTTCAATTAACGAGTCCCAGGGCTGAATTTTTGCTGATTTTATGGTTAATTTCAATTGCCCATGTTGATAAATGTTTTACTACTTTCTGCAGGACGACACATCAATTATTTGTTTTTTGCTACATTGTCAGAAATATATCGAGCTCGTCCGGGTAATCATCTTGTTCTTGTGGAATGGCTGGATAAAAGAACATCCCTCTTCTCTCTTGACAGAAATATTTGTTATTTTTATAAATGTGTGTGTTAAGTGTCCCTCTTCTCTCTTAACAATTCAAGTGTTATATGAGATGGGCATTTGATGGTATAGTTGATCGAAAGATAATCCGACTTTCTAGTGTTGCCACCACCCCTAGTACAGAAAGGTTATGCTTGGGTTTAAAATAGAAGTACTCTTATTGGCTTACTGCCCATGACGGGCTATAGTCATTTAAACATTATATGTTCTATTATGTTTTTATTTGATATTCCATTTGGTATTCATGGTGTGAGGTTCTTACAAATCAGGGAGTGTAATATTCGTGAAGTAGAAATTTGGGCAAGCCATGTTTTGCTTTGCGTAAATCCTGTAAATCATGCTATGTTTCTTATTCTGCCAACTCAAATATGTTTATATGAGCTTTGAAACCAGTTGTGTTTTAACGGGTTATTGAGCAATATACTATACTGTCTCATTCTTTAGTGATCACTTAACATTTTTGATGTGAGATTGCAGTTTCATTGTCATTTCTATATTTTACCGCAGGATGGAAAGCTAGAAGAAGCTGTAGTGTATGGAAGAAGTGTTTTTGACAAGTTCAAGAAGTTGTCAGCATGTGATGATCTAGTTAAGGTACCTGAAAGAAACTTACCTTTTATCAAGAGTCGTATTTATACAATCTGCTGAAAAATGCATGTACCTGTCCCATGTAGCTTGCACCGTGTGGCATTGTTGCATAACCATGTTAATATTGCAACATACGTCCCTCCCCTCTCTCTCTCTCTCTCTCTCTCTCTCTAGGCTTTTGCCAAACAATCTTTAACTGGTGCTTTCGATCTAGAATACTTGGTTGACTATTAGTTCTTTTCTGGCTTTGCATTTTAGAGGTTTAGACCTTAGTTCTGACTTCTGAAACACTGAGACCTGAGTGAATATAGTCGTATTTATACTCTGTGTTAACGACTAGGGTAGGCTGGTATCAAAGCTGCCTGAGTTCGATTTTTGCATTAGGTTAAGATAGCTAAAAAAACTGTCAATCTGAGACCACCCTTTTTAACTATTTGTGTCAAAAACCTGAACCGTAACCCCGCCTATCAACTCATTAGGAACTCAAATATTTCATTTTGACTTCAGTATAACTATTATTTGTGTACTATCAACAAGAAACTTTCAAATTTAAGGGAAAATAGTTTTTCTAGTCCTGAAAGTTACCCTTATTTCGGTTCTAGTCCATTCGACTCACAAAATGAAAGTAGTCTCGTAACTTTCAATTTTTTTACATATTGGACTGGCAACCGTCTGAACTAGGTGAAACATTTGGTTGACGCTGATGAGGCATATTTTGATTTGTCCACGTGGCGTCCGATTGGTCAAGCGGATGTTTCACCTCTTACAGCCGATTACCCGACCAAAATGTAAAAAAGGTGGAAGTTGCGTGACTATTTTCAGTTCGTGAAAGTTGAAGAGACTGAAATAATAAAAGGGGTAATTCACAGGACTAAAAAGACTATTTTCCCAAAATTTGATGACCAATCATAATGATCTATTAGAGCCGAACATGATTCTGATGTGAACCTGTCAACCTTAGCACGAATGCATTTACAGCATGTTAGGTTATGTGTTTACCATGTCGGTTCAGAAATCACCACTCCTAGAAATACATAATCTGTGCAAGTGCTGTACTTTGAAAATTTGCATTTCATAAAGCATCTGTTTCATTTTGTCACTGTTTTCTTCTCCTGCTAGGATTGTGCTGCTCTACTGGCCTACGAAAACCCAAGCACTTCATCGGTAGGATACCTTCTCGGAGAATCTCAACGTGAGCTGGTGGCCAATGCGGTGAACGCCTTCGTCTTATCCACAAATCCCAACGTGAAAGACACTAGCCTTTGCAGGCACTCTTCTCTCGAGAGACTAATAAGACAGGTCACCGCTTGCTTTCTGGAGAAGAGGTCCCTGAACGGGGATCAAGGTGAAGCATTCCATCTGAGTAGAATACTCAAGAGTGGTAAGAAAGGCTAATGCTTTGCTTGAGTGCTGATCTTCAACAAATCCTGCCCTTTGTGCATATGTTCTTCTGACCTTGTATGTTATAAGATCACCATTTATAAACGCAGGTGGGAACCCTCCAAGAATTTCTTGATTTACAGCAGCACAACACAAGGTAGTTGATTAAATGAATGACTGGATAGTGGGGGGTGGGGTGGGGGGTCAATATAGTTCTGTACTTGCAGATATTGACTAGAATTGTGATTGTACAGATTGAATTTATCTTTTGTTATGCTAAACTGTGTACATGAGGTTTATATCTTTGAGCTAAATGTGTTTTATGTTTCTTTGAATATGGAATAAGTAGGAGGAATGCTATTCTTAATAAGCCACTCTGTTCTCAATGCCCCTTTTTTTCATGTTTGAAATTGTTGCGGCTTGGGTAGTTGTGAATGGTCGATGGTTGTAGTCACGGGTAGTTGCGGGTCTCACAGTCGGCCAAAAACGGTCGCAATTTTGCAGCCTAGCCATTAATGGTTGTCACAACCTCACGATCATGAGAAATGGATTACATTTCATTATATAAAAGGGTTTTTTTTATTATAGGCAAAGCAAAGTTACCATTTATAGTATGGAAAGGGGCATATACCGTTTCTAATCTTATCCTAATATAGAATGATTTGCATGGATTTCGACCCGTACATATTTGCATAGAAGTGTTTATATTTAAATAAATACTTTTAGGCCCAATGAAAATTGGTCTATGATAATAATACTAGGTGCCCTAAATTTGAAAATTTATCATATCCTCAACACCATGGTCTGATCTTACACAAGATATTCTGGGAATCATCCTCGGAAAACTGGATATGATCAATTTCAAACACCCTCTAACTTCACTCTGCAATCTTTCAGAAACACTTGATAATTTCTGACATTCTTGAATGTGAGATTTTCGATTCTTATTCGCGCCAATCTTTTAGAACTTGGAAATCCACTGGAAAACACAGCTGTGAAACACTGCTATCCTTTTTTTGCTACGTTTTCAGGCAATCCTGTTTCTCAGGATTGTCGAGGTTTCGTATATCATTACATTGCTAGTTATTGCTTGAATGTGGACGACAAAGAATGGAGGTTAGACTTTCTTGAAAGGAGTCAACGGGCATCCTGGAGTGAATGCCGCGTTATGCAGTATATGAATGAGCAACTCTACATTCTTTTTGGGAATGGGGTTTTTAAAAGATATAGATTAGCAGATAGATCTTGGATATCAATTGGCAGAAATCGTCTTAAAATCGTTCAAGATTGGGAACATGTGTAGTTGATTAAGGGTGAAGGTGATGTTTTAGTGGCTTGCAAAATCGGGTACAAACATGATGTGTGTTCGACTTTCTACTTCGATCGGTCTAGTATGAGTTGGGTTAAAAAGGAACTGTTAGAGAGTAGTGTAATCAAGGCCCTTTGTGGACGATTTCGTGGACGATATATGATGGCTTTCGGGTTTAAAATAAGATGCAAAAATAGAGCCGCCGCCGGAGAGTAGTGATGCAAATGAAGATGTAGATCCTACTTTGCTTCTAGCTTGCAAAAGCAGTCACAATTTATCAAATCTAGTGAAAGTTTATGTTTTGAAAATCCTTTGGTTTTAATGTTTGTGGTTATTTTTACAATCTTTTGTGCTCCAAAATTGTGAAATGAGCTGCTGCTGATTTAGGTGTCAAAGTTTTTATCCAACTCATACTTATTACCTCCCTCCTTTTTATTTGCTTTATGTGCTCTGTTGTGAAAATTCTAAAACAATCTTCATGCATGCATGCTACTCTGTTCTAACACTACAAGCAAAGTATAATCAGTCCATCTGTCCATGGATATAATCTCTAGCAAGCTAATTTTATTTCTAAAAGTTGAATAATGTTAGGAAAAAAAGAATGAAATTGATGTAGATCAAGCTCCAACGGTTGCGATGTGCAATTACAATGAGCATTTACTTGTTTGCGATTTGCAATTACAATGAGCAATCACTTTTATTAATATGTTGATAGAATGGAGATTTTTTTTATTAGTAAAAGCAAAGTTTTATAAAATAAGAACAGGGCATAAGATATACCTAAGTACATCAAAAATATTTACAAGATTATCAACCTAGAACCATCCTCGGATTGGCTAGCCAATCGAGGAAATAAAAATTTAAATACACCTGATTTTTTACATAAAACTAACTCCATAACCTAACCTTGAGTTCATCACCATAAAACCAAGTCCACGGCCAAAACCTGAGTTCATCAACAAATTTGTCCAGAGAAACCCCTAAAAAAAAGAGATTGTTTCTCCATTTCCACAAAAACCAAACCACGCAAACACCCAAACACCAACAACGGCGTGCTTTCCTATCTGTGATGTATTAGCACATTTATATAAGAGGTTGAAATTCACGGGTTCCTTGCGGGTCGAATCAGATCAAACAATTTTTTAAAAAAAATTGCTTAAAGGCAACCATAGGAAAATTCGTTACCAGGTCTATGTTTCTATAACTATAAGCACAAATATGTTTTACTGTAAAGATGAAGATGTGTTACCTTAAAAGCAAGTAACACATGTAAGGTATTGAAAATTATTTTGACTGTATGAAAAAAGAAAAGTGTTAATATAAGGAGAAAGATGTATTACTAATGTACAAAACGTCACTCCAACTATTTCATCCCCTTATGCACTTCTGTTTGGTCCGTAAAATATTTCATATAAGTGTTTGTAGCAACAGAGCGTGAGTGCTATTGCTATGATATGCAGGATATCAATGAGCAGCTCCACTGTCTTTTGGGGACCAGAAAATATTTCATTTCTGGGAATTCGAAAATGAAAAATGTAGTTTAGCAGATAGATCCTGGACATCAACTGCCAAATATAGTCTTGAAATCGATTACCGTTGTGAAAGGTTGTGGTACTTTGATATCATGGCCTTTGTGGACGATTTCGTGAACAATATATGATGCAAAATAAGATGGCTTTCGGGTTTAAAATATGAAAGACGCAAAAATAGAGCCATCGGAGAGCAATTATGCAAATGAAGATGTCAATGGAATTTATCAACTGCAATGAAATTTTATGTTTTGAAGATCCTTTTGTGTTATTTGAAGTTATTATTACAATGTTTTTGTGCTGCAATTGATGAAATGACCTCTGCTTATTTAAGTCTCAAAGTTTTTATCTACTATGGTTCTAACTCAACAAACAAAAGTATGAGGCCATGGATAGAATCTCAACTAGCTAAAATTTATTTCTAAATGTTGGGAAAAAAAGAATGGAATTGATGCAGATGATCAAGCTTTAACAGATGTGATGTGGTTGAGGAGCATTTTAACCACCTCTGGTGACACTCTTGACGCCGTTTCTCTCAAGCTTTGAATCTTTGCTTCTGTTTCCGATTCTAGCCTTTTCACCGTTGAATCTGAACTCCCAGACGACTACATGAATCAAAAAGTACACTTGATCACTCGTGTTGAAAATGAAACGAACAAAAGTGCAGATCATATATATATATATATATATATATATATATATATATATATGAGCTAAAAGAACCTCAGAAATGCTATTTTGGTAGTCAGCTTCCATTTGGGATCTGTAGTTCATCACTTCTCTTTCGGCTTCGTCCTTAGCCTGCTTCAGCCTCGACATTTTCACTGCCGAATACAAACCATAAATTCGATTCAATTAATTTGGACAAATTAATGACATTATGTGTATATAAATTGTGCATGAAGTTGAAATGTTGACAGTTTCTAGCAGCTGTGACAATCTGTTGAGCCTCATTTTCTGCAGTGAGTAGCATTTGAATGCTTCCTTGTCCTCTCAATGGTTCCATCTTGCCAATTTTCATACAAAATCAACCTATGAATTCACACATGGTTGCTCAGATTGATACTTTGATATACACACACACACACACAAAAACAACATGTGTGTATATATTTGAGTCTTAAATTGATAGTTTGTATATTTTCAGGCTCCCGGATTGATAGTTCATTATATTTCAGGTCCTGAATCGACACGAAAAATCTTTTAAACCATAAAGTGATAATTTTACAGCTTTTTAGGCCCAGAATTGATATTATTCCTTATTGGATTTGTAAACGCGATGAGTTCTTAGCAAAAACGTATTAAACCAACAAACATGAATCTCCAACCATTTTTTTATAAAAATAGTAATATTTAAAATTGATGATTTATGAAGAAAATTCAGATTCGATCACATGAAATCTGAAAATTCAATAGATAATGCATTAAATTTGTATGAGATTATTGAAAATTGATAATTACATTCATCTAGAATCACGAGAAATGTAAAGAAAGATTTTGGTTGCACGAAATACCTGGTTATTAGAAACTTGTAGATGATGATGTTTCTCTGCCCTGAAATGTTGAAGAAATTATTGTATTTCAATTTTATTTTTTGTTTCAATTCACATAAAGCCTGATGGGGCTATAGGTATAATAATACACATGGCATGCATATACATTAAGAAAATTAACATAAAAGTAAAATGCAATAGAAAAGGTAGGATCCAAATGCAAAACTTAGGAGTTTCTGGTAAAGTTTTCTGACCAAGTCATTCATGGATCAAAATATATTTCGAGGGATATTAAATTAAGCATATGTCACAAACTCACATCATAGGGAATTCTTTTTCACTCTTATGAAATGTGAGTTATATATACCTACTTACTCTTTAAATTAGAAAAAAATCTTCAACAAATTCTCTATTTTACCTATTGAATATAGAGAATATGTTACATTCACTGTTATTTACATATTCATAGTTAGTGTATACTATCACAGAAGATAAGTAGAAGAACAAAAATAGAATCTGATCATTCAATTCTCTTAGATAAGTGCAAAAATAATTATTTTGTAACAAAATTTTGTATGCAAGTTTAATGAGATTGATTATTACTAGGGAGAAGAAGGCTGCATGCAAAGTTGATGGACAGAAAACTATTAATTAGGAATGGAAATACAAAGGTGAGGTGAGTGACCTTTCTCATTGTAACTAGCTACGCAAATTCCGCTCCTTTTCTCCCTCTCGTTTCTTTCGCTTATCTCTCTCTTACTTTCTTCTTCCTCAGATAAAGAGAGAGAGAAAATGTGCACCCACCCATCCCTTACCAGTTTTGGAGATCCAAGCTCTGTTCTGTTCTGTTCAATTCTACATTTTAGATAATAAAAAGCCCCCGTGCTCCGAATTCCAGATCTTCAATTTCTGGGGTTGTGGGGTATCGGGAATCCATCCACGTGAAACCCCCTTGCTGCCACCCTGCCTTCTGTAAATCTCTATCTCTCCGCTCTTGAATGAATCAATAATGTACATGCATGATAAAATCTTGAATCTTGAAATATACAGTGTGTTTTATAATGTGTGTAAACTTTCTTTCAAAATCTTGAATCTTGAAATATTAGTGCATCAATGAGTAAATATATTTGTGGGATTCTTGCAGCTTGTTAAATCATGAGATCAAAGATCTGTTTTCTGTTGTAGATTTATTTTGCCAGAATGCTAGGAATGGTCTTTTCCAAAAAGGGAATATGTAAAATAAGTGTCACATGGAAAAGACAATGTGAAAAATCATTAACCTGTGCTAATTTTTTTCAGATAAGTTTCTGAGCAAGAAGGTACGGAAAATTCAGAAGGATTCTTGACAATGCCCCTTTCACATACCTGTCTGATTCCAAACCTGTCTCCAATGCTTCACGGCTTCAATCGAGAATGAGCTCCAAGTTTCTGGAAGGCGTAAACCTCCATCATCATTGCATGTCCGAAAGTTTTCTGATAGACGAGCAACCATCATGGCTAGACGATCTTCTGAATGACTCAGAAACTGTTTTTCACAGAGGCCATCGCCGCTCAGCAAGCGATTCTTGTGCCTACTTGGGAGAAGCAGTGGGAGACGAGTCTGAATTCGTTAACGAGTATTTCGGGGCATCTGCAATATCTCAAAACCTTGAACACTACAATGATATCAAGGGAAACTCAATGGCTCAGACAAAATATCAGGTTTTGGACCAATCTGATCAAGGTGATGTTTGCAAACTCTACAAAGTGAAACAGAATCGCTTTTTCTCAAAAGATACTCCTCACAGTTTTTTTAAGAAAATAAAAAGTGATTCTGCAAGCTATATAGTATAGTTTGCAGACAACCCTAAACCAAACTTATAAAACATATCAGTTTATAACTATCAAGCAAGAATCCGATGTTTTTGCAGGAGACAGATGTGTCTTCTTTAGCTGCAGAGAATGGTACACAGGAGCCAAGTACACAAAATCTCGAGGGCTCTGATAAAGATGTCGGTTCTCAGGTTAAGAATCCGGGATCAAAGGCAGAGTCTAAACGTTCTAAGCAGTAAGAGTTTCGCTATATCAAATTCAGGCTTTCCTTTCAAATTCCAACATTCTAGTCAAACAATTTGTTTCCTAAAGAATCTGGTAGATGTGTCTTAATTTATGAATGATTGATGAGTAGCACCCTTGTACACCAGTTCTACGATATGCAACTGTACACAATCATCACATTTCATTAATAGCAACTAATACTTTTCAGTAAAAACATCCAATACTAACAAACTAATGCTTTTTAGTTAAATAACTAATACCTTTTAAAAAGACATGCATTGCACGGTGCATCTAGTGTATACAAGTTTTTGTCCTGATTGTAATGTGAGAATCTTATGTAACTATAAAAGCAACGCTTCTAATTCTTTAAACACGAATATGCAGGCATAATATTCATCGCTCAAGAGTAAGGAAACTTCAATACACATCTCATCTTGAAAGGACTCTCGAGGTTTTGAAGGTATATAGTTTTTCAAAAAACGAGAAATCTAGGCATAGGATTTAGTCGAGTAAGACTTACCTTAGTTAATATACGATCTAAACAGGCCGAAAAAAATGAAGTCACAGCGGAGCTTGAATTCGTTGAACAGCAGAACATAATCTTGACGATGGAAAACAGAGCTCTCAGACAGAGGTTAGAGAGTCTCACTCAGGAGCAACTCATCAAAAACTGTAACACAGTCTAAATTAACCCCTCGTCTTTTTCCTGCATAACCTGCGTTAATACTTAAAACGTGATGTTTTCTTAGCTGTCCTTTTTCCTTTTCACAAAAAGTGATGGTTTCTCTGTCCAAAACAGGGGAGCAGGGGATGTTAGAGAGAGAAATCGGGAGGCTGCAATCTCTGTTTCATCTTCAGAAGCAACAGCAAATGCAGAAGCACCAACAACAACAGCTGCACAACCAGCATTCCAAGCATCGCAGAAACAGAAGTAGAGATCTCGATCATCAGGTCAATAATACCTCTATGAAGAACAAGGATCCCATTTCCACCAAAGATTCAGTTGATGCTCTTCCTATTCCCGTCTAAATTAGTTCTAATTACTTTACTTACTATCCCAAAACACACGTACACTCACCCAACCAATTTTGCTCGATTATTTCTGCTTTTTCTTCTTATTTTTCATTTTTTTTTCACCTCATAAGTACTACCACAGATGTTGCTATCACCAGTTTATCACTTCTACCTATAAATTTATAATGATCAAGATTTAGAAGGGCTAGCAGCCAGCTGTTAGCTCTATAGGCGTGAGGTAGGCAGCTGAGATATACAAGTGATATACCAAATATATGAAGTGGTTTTTAATACCACAGCAGATTTAGAGTTTATAATAGTGGAAACATTTCAGTTCTTACTTTCATCTGAGCAATTTTTACATTTTCTGTCTTCAATCTTACCAGACAAGAAATCGAGATAGTGCAAAATTATCAATGTGGATAATATCTGAATTAAATGATTTGGATAGACACTTTGAAAACAAGGTTTCAGATCATTTGAAAAAGAATCGAATCAAAGATTGAATACACACAAAAATGGCTAATTCCATATAACACCTACCCTAGCATAAGTTAAAAACAGAGTTACAGCAGAGGAACAAAGAAAAGTAACATTGAACTTATACCTAGAAGCTTGATTTACATGATTCCTTTCCAACAAAACATTTATGTAGATAGTCACCTAACATCCAAGTTAAGTAAAGAACAAAATGCTAATCAATTTCTATTGCCTTTAAGACTTCTCCAAGTCTTTTTCTTTCTTTCCCACCTCAAAACAGCCAGTTTCTCAGATTTCCGCTTGCGATATTTTTGACGATTCTTTAACCAAGAGGAGTAATCTTTACCTTGTTCGCATTCAACAAAATCAATCAAATCATCAAGCTTAGAGACATCATTCTTCTTTAAAATGCACTTCAAGAAGATCTCCCCGTTGGTTGTCTGCTGTGTTTCTTTTTCTAAGCATTCAACAGCCTCCATGTTCGATGCACTTTCCCCATTATGTTTGTTTTCAATTGCACTGTAAAAGAGATGATAATCCATAAGCAAGAACATACAGCTGAGACAATCGATTAGAATACAGGAAATGGTTAGTAAATATGGGTATTTAAACGCGTTAAATTTAAAGTTGAACAACTTAAAGCCAATTAACAAATCATCAATTACCCTGAAAATCGAGATTGTATCTTATGGAACTTTGAGGCAACCACAAGGCTGTAATTCCGGTCTACCACAGTCTGCATTATTGGAAGAAATTTTAACACTTTAAAAAAACAGATGCCATGTATTAATGCTGTTTGGAAGGAAGGAAAAGAAAACGGTTACCTCCTGGACTCTAACAGCTGGTGATTCAGACGAAGAAGATTCTTTATTGGAATCAACGAGTGACTTCAATGCATCCAAATCACCCTCCTCGAAAACAAATAAATTCAAAACTGCAAAAAGTGCCAACAAACAGGCCTTGACTAAGCACTCGAGCCCACTGACAAAGCTTAGTGACATCAAGCCTGAGAAGTGCAAAAACATCATTTTGGAATCCACAAGCCTCGTAGAATGGCTCGACATTTGGCTGGATAAAACTTGTTGAATGGGTAAACTGATATCCAAATCTCTGAAACAAGTGATTGCCTTTATGATAAAGTTAATACTCTTTCAAGGTTTTTGAATGAGAATCATCCCTATGCCTTAAAACCCGTATAGCTTGTACAGTGATATGCTCATTAGTTTCAGTACAGATGCAAGAAGGTATAGATGCTGCAGAGTTGTAGCCTCATTTGGTCGTACTGCGTTATCATCATAGCTTTCAGAAGCTTTGAGAATCAAGCAGCTTAAGATGGCTAAAATCTCTTCTGGGCATGATATATCATAAACATTTTGACACTCCTTAACGAATCTCATGGAAGAACTCACCAGATCAGATTTTGTTTTAAAGAAACTATCACACATTTCCTGATTTTACGAATTATCTAACTCGGAGATTAGAGTATCAATTTTATTTTTCGTTTCAGGTGATATATATGATCCAAACGGGGGATATACAATACCACGTGATGACCTGGATGTACAACCCCTATCAAGCACAGAATAATCATCTGTTTCCAGACGAGACATGTGAGTCATGTACAAACAGACCGACTTTTCAAAACTTGATAAGAAGCAGTTGGCAAGTTTACGATCTGGTTTCAAAATCTCGATATGTACAGCTTCAGAAACTAGAGAAATCCAATGAGCTTGTATGTATTTTGGTGCAGAAACCATGATAGGGTTGAGAAGTAATGACACAGCTGCACTAATGCCTAATTCTGGAGCTCGATATGGATACTTATGTTTTACAGCATGTGTGCAGAATAATCGAGTGAGAAAATCTCCAAAAGCTTTGTTATCAGAAAATGAGAGGATAAAATGATTACAGATTGCTTCTATCAAAATCCCGGTATCACACTGAGCTGAGCGAGGTTTAAATACTCTTTCATCGATACCAGCAGCAGAATTGATAATCTTGAAGTACCCTGTTAATTGCCGATGTGCTAATAGCTCATCTACAAATACCTGTTAAGAAATTATAATTAATTGTGAACTAATGCACCATTAATTAAATATCGAAAAGAAAGCTAAGCAAAATAACAAACAATGTCATTCAAGTAAGTCATCTAATGAGGCATTGCCATCCAAAGAAATTAAGATAGATGAAGTAAGTCCTTCAGAGTCCATATAATCTGAAGTAATGAATGAGAATTCAAAATAGCTTCACGAGAGAGACAGAGAGAGTGGGGCATGTTACTTTCCACTCGAGTAAAGTGTTAAATAAAACCTTAGGCTCCTTCCCTCTCTCTCCATCCTTCACTCTCTTCCCTTCTCTCTCATCTCTTGAAAATTCATGATTTAAAATTTATGCATTTTTACCTTTATTATTATTCAAATCCATTCATTTCAAATCCCCTCTATGCAAATGGAGCCTTAAAGTTGCCCAAACAAAAAAAAAAAAAAAAGATCACTGAACATGATTTTCAGCAGATGGACAAATTTAATTTTGATGTTCATCATATTTTTAAAGATGATAATGGGGCATTTTTCTTTCTTTATGTCAGACATGGGCTGTAAATGACCAAGGTGAGGGTTTTTTTCCTGCAAATGTAAAGCCCCCACTTAATTTCAACTGTCTATTTCACCACTGATCCTATCCAGAAAATTAGAAATATATCAACTAAGAATTGCATATAAAAATCAGCATTAATAACAGTAAAAGTTAATTAGGATTCCATCTTCTCTAAACCTAGTAACAAAAAAAACAATAAGCATGTTAAGAATGTGAATTACCTCAAGCATAGTAGTTTTCAAAAAGGAGGAGAGGATTATAAGGTTCCAAAAACTGTAAGGAAGCTGTGAAGCCTTCAACCGAAGATGCAGAACAACCATTATCATCAGGTGAACATTCATGAAAAAGTGATTTCTCATATACGTAAGCATTTTTCCTTTTGTTCTCAACTAAATTGGGCGAAATCAGCTTTCCTAGTATCCTTAAAAGAGTCAGCCCTTTTTCGAAGAAAAGATTTACTCGTGCTTTAAACAACGTTAACAGTAACATACAACATCTGAATAACAAATTCAGTACTTCAATAGCATCGAATAAACACAAACTCGAGCTACTCTCTACAAGATCCTTGTCAACAGAAATGCCACATAACTTTGAGAATAGTTGCTCAAACCTTTCCTCTAGTTCTTTGAAGGTTAAATTCGCGAGTTCACTAATATTTTCAAAAGTCAGTTTGATATCCCCATGACAGATTTCAATGTCAAAATGATGAGAATCAACTGCATTATTTATGCTCCACTCTGCATTTGAACACAACTGGACAAGAAAGGTATACATATTCTTCAATGCTGGAGGTTTAGTTCCCTGAAATAACACAAATTTGTTGTCCTTATCTACACTTCACAGCACAAAACTATGCAAATTCAACAGTAACCATCCAAAACCCCAACCCCAAAAAAGGGGAGGACCGTTTTGTTAGAAACCCCCATCAGAATTTGACAAACCAACTTCTTCAAAACAAGAAATTGAAGTTTTAAACTTTAAACACTAAGAATATACATCAATGCGCATGCTACAACTTGATTCACAAGAATTATTAAACAAATAAAACTCAAAACCTCTGGGGATTGAATGTCGGGGAAAAGGGTATTGAAAGCCCTTTTCCTTTTTCGATTGCGCGTCTTCCTCCGTGAATCCACCATTAATTCGTCGAAGGAGAATTTCTGCAACAAATGTGAGAGGCTGACCTCTAGGTTTTGGCGCGAGGATTATTTTGAGTGAAAATTATTTGATAATTAAATTTGCATATAAATATCTATGATTCTATATTTCCAATTCCAATGAATAATGAAATGATATTATTCCTTTTAAAAAATTAGGACGACCTCCTTTTTTATTTTACTTTTCTAGAAAGTAGTAAAGCTATTAATAACGATGATATGCCGACAATATTGATTTGTAAAAATTCACCAAGTCATTAAAAGAAAAAGAGTTGGTATGCTGTAAAACTTGTTCACCATGAAATTGGTTTTTTTTTTTTTTACATACACTTTAGTAATATAAGTCACACACTTTAGTAATATAAATTCTGTACACTTGATTTATCATTCTGACATTTTTTCTTTATAATATAAGTTCTCACGTCCTTCACTTTTTATGAGTATCTGTTTCTGATAAAAAAAGTCACACACTTTATAGTAAGAAGTCACACATTTTAGTAATATAAGTCACACTCTTTAACCATTTTCACCGTAAAACTTGTTCACACTATACTTTGCCAAAGAAAAATGTTAATTAAATCATAATTTTAATTAAAAAAATAGTGTTTCATATGAATCAAGTACTTTGTGTGCTACATAGGACATTTTTAATACATACAATTTATTATAATGAAAAATACAATTTATTTATACTGAAACGTGCAATTTATTTCATGCATACAGGTTATACGATTTAGAGTAAACAAATTGTATATTTTTAAAATGAGATACATTTGCATGAGATGGTCTCACGATGAGACGGAACATAAATTGGACATTGACGTTTTAACACTTTGAGAGAGGTGAGTGTAATTTGTGTTAAATTATATATCGTCTCATACATGAGACCGTCTCATATGAATTTGGCTAGGTCTTGAATGCACCTAGGTGCACCGTGCATTCATAGTGTATTTTAGAAGCGTGCAACTTATTATGCTGAAAAGTGTGAGTTATTTACACAGAAAAATGCAACTGTTAATATAGAAATACAATCGCATGCTTCTGTTTGGAATAGTTGCACGTTTCTGTTTTGTATAATTGCACGCTTCTAAAATGCACTATAAGTGCACGGTGCACCCGGGTGCACATGAAACCCACTTTATGAATTTTTGTCATTGAAATCTATAACTATATAAAAATAAGAGTATCTGTCAAAATTGGAAATGATTTTCTGGCGAGTGAACAGTAACTCGCCAGTTCATGCAATCGTGAGTTACACACTCTATAGAAGAGCGTGAACAGACGGTTTTTGTAATCCAATTTTAGTAAAATCAGGTGATCCCAATTTAAATTTTCTAATTTTTTTTTTTGTGAAAACCAAGAGGACTAGTTCTCATTATTGCAAACGCATATGGTTTTCGACAGCCCAACCACAAAGACCGGACCAACAAAACGAGTTCCCAATTTTTTGGGAAACTCTAGCAATCTCGTGAGCCACAAAATTGGCATCCCTTCTAACAAAACTAGTGGTAAAACTCGGACATTGATTTAAGATACTCTTGCACTCGCCCACATAATCATAAAACACCGGAGCTCCGTTGGTCTCCGAATTTATTGCATCCACCACGATCTTCGAATCGCCTTCTACCATTACATTTTCTAGCCCCAACGCCTTAATCCATGACAAAGCCTTGAAAAGGCCCATGGATTCTCCCTCATCGACCTCCATTCTCCCCTGGATCACCAAAGATTTAGCCAATACAAACACTCCCAGGTCGTCATGCACAACCATCCCAACGCCCGTTTGATTTGTATCTTCGAAAAAAGCAGCATCCACGTTTAATTTCCACGTGCCAGCCGGAGGTGCGTGCCATGCTTTGCAAACCATCCTTGAAAGCTGCGAAGGGTTTGCCAGGAAGCACTCTCGTGTCATTAGCCGTTCTCCATTCTGCAAGCTGGATAGCAGAGATATACACGGCTTCGTTTAGAGTATTGTTGTGACCTGTCCACACCACGTTGTTATGTTCTTTCCATAACTGCCAAATCACCATGCAAAATTCTTCGGCTTTTGAGAGTTGTTGCACCAATAGCATAGTAAAAACCAGTTCCCTAAAACCCTCAACCTTCCAAACCAGGAGCTCGACCTCAGCTCCTATGGTCGTCCTATTCCAACACTCTGTTGCATAGGGGCACGTCACAAACGTGTGGCAATTAGTTTCCTCAACGTACCCACAAGAAACACATGATTTATCAGTGACAACATGCTTCCTAAAGAGATTTTCTTTATTCGGTAAACAATCACGACAAGCCCTCCATACAAAGTCTCGGACTTTCGGAGGAACTTTCAGCTTCCAAATACTCTCCCATTCTCCCGGTATTTCCAGCGTTGGATCACGACATAAGCTCGCTGCCAATTTATAGCCAGACTTCGCCATATAAAGTCCTTTGCGATCATTATGCCATATAAGCTTATCAACAACCCCAGGAGAGGGTATTGTTGTCCTCAAAATCCTGGACACATCATACTGATCGAAAAGAGATGTAATGAGCTCCACATCCCACTGTCTCCCATCCTCGTTGATTAACTCTTGCACTCTCATATCCTCCAAACCGGGAGTGCACTCAGTCTGGACCATAAAATTCCCATCACTATTCAGCCATGGTGTCCCCCAAACTCGGGCCTGTGAAGTAGCTCCAATCTTCCACCTCACCCCTTGTCGGATCAAGCCCTAACTAGCATGAATACTCGTCTATGTATAGCTAGGATTTCCGCCTATTCTTGCCTCCAGGAAACTTGAATCTGGAATATATCTTGCCTTCAAAATCCTGCAAACTAAAGTGTCCGGCTCATGCAAAAGGCGCCACCCCATCTTGCCAAGAAGTGCTAAATTAAAAATATGGAGATCCCTAAAACCCCTACCCCCTGTTGACTCTTGTACGCACAACTTCTCCCACCTCATCCATTTCACTTCTGTCGAGGCATCACCATTACTCTCCCACCAGAATTTATTGAGCATTATGTGCAACTCATCCAATAAGGTATTTGGCAACAAAAAAGTCATCATGCAATACGTCGGTATTGCTTGTGCCGCCGCCTTGATTAAAACTTCCTTCTCGGCTTTCGATAACTTCCTCTACCTCCAACCTTGCAGCTTTTTCCACAACCACTCCTTAATGTAGTTGAAAATCACTCTTTAATCCCTGCCTACCATGTTGGGGTTATACTAAAAAGTATGTTTTTACTTTGTATAACCAAACTGAACTTCTGTCTTATTTACTGAATAAATCATTTATCACTGATGCTTTAAATATCATTGAATGTTACATATATTTACTGCATAACTGTTCAATAAATAGTAAGTGTTACATTGTAGTTAACTTAGTGATACCAGATCACAAAAGATTAAATTAACAGTCCCTTGTAACTAAAAGTACGCTGTTCACGTCCTAGATGGAAATGAACAATCCATCGTGAAAGGTAGAAGTGTAAGGCTCAGATTGACTTGTCTTGACCAAGAGATTACACTAGTGCATGACTGATGCACTGAATAGGACCTACAGGAGGATAAATTCTTCAGCACTGAATTAGGAAGAATTAGACCTCAGTGGTTCGTTATTTCTTAATATTCGTCCCTTAAATAGGATCGTGTGTGGTTAGTAATTATTGCTTTGACTTATGAAGGGTAGAGAATCAATGAGATTCAATACTTTATATCTTGGGCAATATTATTGGTCACATGCGATTGCTAAGATTTAATACGAAGAATCATGTGCAAGTACGCTTGTTCGATTTGCCCCCTTGGGAGGTTCATAAGATTTATCATACCAAATCTTGCAAGTGGAATTAGTTTCCGGTATGGATAATAATGTTGAACCGTTCCTTGACCAAGGACAAAAGATATTAATTAATGGAAAGCTATTTTAGTGGCTTGAATTAATTAATGGGCTGGATAATCTTAAACACGGGAAATAATAACCGGGAGTCATATTAACAGTAATGAGGGTTAAGATGGATAGTGCAATATTAATTATGTAGTGGGATTAATTAATATTTATAGGCTTGAATAATATTGTGGCTCAATATTAGATATCCAAAGTCCATTAGAAGGTCCAATCTTAATTCTCCTAAAGGCCCCTCAAGTAGCCCAAACATAATGTCTAATAACTGAAAAATGTGTTTAAAATAAAATAAATTATGGTTGCTTATTTTTTTCCAATTTTTTCGAAAAACATGAATAAAAGGGGAAAAAGATTTTCTTTGAATTTTGTTATGGAATGAGGATATATATTCTTGGAATACAAGATTATCTCATTAAATTCAAGAAATCTCCCACTTAGTTATTTATGTGGGATTTTCGAAAATTATGAGAAATAAAGGGAAGATATGTATTCTTGAAATACAAGTATATCTCATAAATTCAAGAAGATTCAAATCTTGGAATCTTTATCCTAAAATTTCGAAAATACCATAACAATAAGAGAGTTGGATTTTTATGAAATATTTTAATTATGGAGAAAAGAATATATTGGATATATATTCAAGATTTCTTGGAGATCAAGAAAGAGATTTTTCCTCCCTATTCCCCTAGTAAAAATCGGCCATCACCCTCTTATAAATAGGGGATGGATTTTTTATCCCCAAGTCTTGATTACATGTGTTGGAAAAATTAGAAATCCACAAAAGGTGGTGCAACATAATTTTATTTTTTCCTTTTTTAAATTGTTGTTTGCGAGTTCCTACCACCGGATTGTTGAACAAGGATAAGGGAATACTTGAGAAGGTCTTTTGGTGTGTTCGTGTGAACGGGATCCATCTTCTCAACGGTTATCACTCTGAGAGGTTAGTTCACGTAAACCCGTAGCAATTCCGCATGCGTAGGATTTATGTGAGTTGTTTATATGCATGATTTGTTGTTGAATTATTAATTGAATTAATATAGGATTAATTCATGCTAGTAATAATTGTTAAAATTAAATTTGTATTTAAATATTCATCCCGAAATAGATCCGGACAAATAATTCCCCAACATACCAAAGACGGTAACCCAAGATACCTCCCCGTATTAAGGGGGGTTGTGCCCAAGATGTTTCAAAGTGCGTCACGTTGTTGTTCACCCACATTTTTGCTAAAAAATAGCCCGATTTGTCAAAGTTGATTGCTTGCCCCGAGACATGCTCATAATCCATCAATATTTGCTTCAAAATCGTACACTCCTCTACTGATGCATTGCAAAACAAAAGACAATCATCTGCAAATAATAGATGTGAAACCTCCGGTGCCCTCCTGCAAATCCTGTTCCCATGTAAGCTGCCGATCTGATTCGCCATATTAAGGGTTGCGGATAGAACCTCCGTGCAAAGGATAAACAGGTAAGGGGAGAGAGGGTCCCCCTGCCGTAGTCCTATTCCCGGTTCAATCGAGCCCATTACCTCATCATTGACTTGAATCGAGTAACGAACGAACCTCACACACATACTCATCCAACCAACCCATTTTTCCCCAAAACCTAACGTACGTAGAATCGTCTCAAGATAGTTCCAATCAACTCGATTGTTACGCCTTACTTATGTCAATTTTCATGGTCACATCACCCCTTCTTCTGTTCTTCATAACATGTATGATTTCGAAAGCCACTATCACATTATCTTGTATGGCCCACCCCGAAACAAAAGCCGATTGAGTCTTAATCCACCAAGCCCGGGAGAACAACCTTGAGACGATTGCATAGCACCTTCGAGACAATTTTGTACAAGACGATTGAGCCTAATTTTTTTTTGAAAGGTAAACTTTCTAATTTTTCAATTGTACGTTCTTTGATTGGATCTTTTGCATAGTGTACAAAAACTCAATGAATAAGTAAAAAAAAAAGAATTAACTATTGTATTTTATTTTTAACGAGAATCCCTTTAAATTAATTTTATACATATAAAATATATCGATACAAAATATTTATTATGATTTCAATCAAATATATGCACTTGAATATACGCACCAGTAATAGAAATCGCAACAATATTCTACATTAATATTTTTGCAATGCATCACATGGGCGCATAACTAGGTAAGTGTTAAATATATGTAACATTGATTTGAATTTCAATTTATTGATTTTTCGAAAAAAAAAAAATCCAATTTATTGAGTTCACCCTTCTTTCAAATTCAACCTAGATAACAGGAGTTTATGAATAACCTTCAATTAAATTACACCACTTATCTCTTTTTATGAAAAGACCCAACTTACCTTTAATTATTAACCATTCTTGAATTGTGCACTTTATACTTTGTGAAAATATTATTCAGAAGGCTTAATAATGTTAACCTCCCCTGCGCCCACTAATACTATCCCCCACCTTCATCAATGCTCCTTCATAGCCCCCGTGTTCATCGCTACCACACGCTCCAACGTATTTTCACACACAATCGCTCACTGCCCTACCAAACTATCACTAATACTTCGGACTCTGAAACACCCCATTACAAAGGAACGCCTTTTTTTTCCCTAATTGATGGCAAAGATCTGAACTTTTAACAATCAAGAAAAACCCATTTCCTTTTCTTGACGAATTGGGGTCGAAAGATTCAAGAATTATGCATGGGCTTAGCCGCCTGAGCAACGGCATGGGTCCTTTATCTCCGCCGCCGTCGCCGCGACACCGCGCCCGCGGGAAGAGCCCCAGCTCCGGCGGGATATATATCGGCGGCGTTGGGGGGTTTCGCGGCGGCGGGAGGGTGGATTCGAAGAATGTGGTGGAGAGGTTTGGGTATTTTCTAATTTCAGCGATTTATAGGAGGAGAGGGGTGCTTTTGTTTGCTCCCTTGTTGTATATCTCTGGTATTCTTTTGTATATGGGCATAATGGGGTTTGATTCTGTGAATAGTACTAGTAGTAGGAACGGTGATGCTGTCGGGCCGGGCTCCGTTTACCGGAGCCCTGAGGTTTTTGAGAAGCTGTGGCCTCTTATGGAGGCTGAAAGCAACCGGAGCTCTAATATGGTGAATGCTGGTTCTTCATTTTTCTGATTTTGAGTTTGCAGTCTTGTTTTTAGATTCACCATTGCATTGCAAGTAATGTTTAATTGTTTGGTGAAGTGTTTAAGGTTCTTTTGGGGTGCAATTATGTAGTTTCTTGTTTTTTTAAGCACAATTTGATTGAGACTGAAATGCATAGGAAAGTTCGACTTTGTGTGCATCCTTTTTCATAGGTAATCTAATAAACAGAGTTTAGATTGAAGGTGTTTAATTGTAGCTTGTTGAACATTAGAGGGCCTATCATGGAATTTTAAGGAAAGTTATGCTATTTCACATCTTCACTTCATGATTTAGAGGGCATGCTCTTCTTCTGGAGGTTTTGGCATATATCATGGGCTATAAGCTTAATGAAAACATGCTATCCAATAAATTCGGGTAATAAGTTTTCATAGAAAATTATCTTGACAAGTTCTATCATTTCAAACAATGAATTGCTTTCGTCATAAGAACAGTTTGTGTAATTACAAACAATTGATCAAATTGTGCAAATTGAGACAAGCCAGGCTAAAATTAGTGTTTACAATGGCTTCCTAAGATGTTCATTCCTTTGAGTATCGTTTAATGATATGAACAAATTTTGTTTTTGGACTTGTAATTCATCGGGATGAAACTGCATGCAGTTAATGAATGTCTGGAATCCAAAGTTGCGTCAAGGTTGGAAGCCTTGTATCAAACACGCCCAATCAGGTTGGTAATGAGAATAATAATCGTCCTTTTTAAGTTCATATTTTGAAAGCACTTTACAAGCTGCCACATTTTATGATTTCACTATTCTGCTAATACGGTGTTCTTTACTTTTGAAGGCTTCTCAGAGTTTCCAAAGTCCAACGGTTTCTTAATAATTGAAGCAAATGGAGGTCTGAACCAACAAAGATTATCAGTATGTCTACTCATATTTATAACATTTGATGATAAAAAGTCTGATCCTGGTTCATTAGTCAGTTAAAAATGTTCCATTTTAATCCTAAGAGTCGAAATCAATCTTAAGAAACGATGACAGCTGGTTATAACTCAATGGCTTCTTGTTTTCCTGAACAGATATGTGATGCGGTGGCAGTGGCAGGTTTGCTGAATGCTACACTAGTCATTCCCATATTTCATTTAAATAGTGTTTGGCAAGATTCCAGGTGAGGATGAATATTATAAATCGGGTAATTAGTATCTTCCTGCAATCTACTTCTCCTTTTTGTATATTTTTTATTTATTGTTATGGCGTTGTGGTGATAATACATGTGAAAATTATTTTTTTGATTTTTTCACATTCTCTTCTCAAGTTCTGGCTTCAAAGCGTGGTGTCTAATTTTTAATTGTAATCCAATCAATTTTATATGATGCTGACTATAGTACTAGACTAGCCAAGTGTAATCAGGGTATGAGGTTTCACACTCGGAGCGTATTTATGTTAGTGTGCATAAAAGATATAGGTATATCTCTGATAAAAGTGATGATGGTTGTGTATTCTTGTAGCAATTTACAAAAACTCCTGTTTTCTAAGCCAATAATGCTTTGCCTTGTCAAATTTTTGGCTCTGTTTCGTACATTGAATGCTAGTGGATATCTGTTTACAGTCTCAAAGTTCAAGAAAAATTATAGATGCTCAATGATGTTGTGAGATAATACCCTTTTGGCGACCACACCCCCAGCGAATTATTGCAACTGAAATGAAGACGTATTTAACAGTTTAAGTATTATCGTACCTCCCAATAGGAATAATTTTAATATAGCATATTTTAAATCTTACCTAGAAGTGCATTCTATCTGTTCCTCAATATGATGAACATATGGTAAATTTGTATTCATAATTGACTTAATGTATGCACTTAGTACTTTGTATCTATATATCCTGCTCAATTCATGGCTGCTGAGATCTATGCTTTAAAATTAGTTGATCATTTAATATTTGGATATGTGATGATAATTATTTATGTCCACTTTCCTTTTCTGCAGCAAGTTTGGGGATATTTTTGATGAGGAATTCTTCATATATGCGCTCAGAAACCATGTTAATGTGATTCGAGAGCTTCCAGAAGAAGTACTCCAGAAATTTGACCATAATATAAGCAACATAGTGAACTTGAGAGTGAAAGCATGGTCGAGCCCAAAATACTATCTTGAAAAGGTTCTTCCAAAGCTGGTGGAGTTGAAGTACTGATTTCTCACCTTTGCCTTCTCTATGATCTTTTTTCTGTCTGTTATTGGAAAACAGAATTAAGTCTTGGTCACTTAGATAATTGATTTCTGCCTACCTAAACATGCACTATTGACTCTATTTTACCTTTTTCTGTCTAAAAATAGAATTGAGTTATACTCCTTATATGATTCGATGTTCTCTTCAACTTTGATTGATGTGGAAGACCAAGTAAATCTTTCTTGAACCAGACAGCATAATTACTAATGTTCATCCAACTGTGCAGGGTGTTATCATTTATATTTAACATGTCTTTATTTAATAGTTTCTTTCCAAATATTTTTGTTCTTCCTCTGCTCATTTTAATGCTTGATAAGATGTGTTCTTTAAGTTTTTAGGTCTTGTATATTTCTTGATGAACATTATGCTATGATTTTTTGCCAGGGCTGTCCGCATTGCACCTTTTTCTAACAGATTGGCTCATGCAGTTCCTTCACATATACAAGGGCTTCGATGCCTATGCAATTTTGAAGCACTTAGATTTTCAGGACCTATACGGATGCTAGCAGCTAAGATGGTTGATCGAATGATCAAATCTAGTTCTAAAAGTGGGGGGAGACATGTCTCAGTACACCTTCGATTTGAAGAGGTTCTATTCTTTGGCTGGAGAAATAATTGGTGTTATTTATCTTTTATTATTAAGTATTGCAACTTATTTGAATCGACCTTGTGATGAAGGATATGGTTGCATTTTCTTGCTGCATATATGATGGAGGTGAAGAAGAAAAGCATGAGATGGATATTGTTCGAGAAAGAAGCTGGAGAGGAAAATTTCGTAGAAGAGGTCGAGTAATAAGACCAGGTGCCAATCGTGTTGATGGGAAATGTCCTTTAACACCATTGGAGGTACCACTTCTGCAGTTCTCGTTGTGCTCTTGATAGGTCGAAATGTTTTTTGTGAAGAAAGAGCATTTTCTCAATCTACTGAATTAGTATTAATTGTGTTTTCATAACAGGGGCAACTTACAAATACCCCCGCTCAAGGTTTGTCCAAATTACCCGAAGAACCCTGTACTGTAGTTTGTATATTTTCATATACACACCCTAGAATGACAAAAAAAATCTGTTTGACTTACAAAATCATTTTACATATTGTGTTTTCTCATATTTGCATTGATTGATTGTTTTGTGATTTTGCAAATAACCCGTCAGTCAAACAATACTTTTGTCATTTTAGGGGGATATATGGTATTATTCAGAAACACAGGTTTATTTTGGTAATATGGACAAATCTGGAGGTATTCTTTTTTTTTTTTTTTAAATTTACACTAGAACATGTGGTATTACAAGTTATTGCTAATGTGATCTTTTTCGTCGGTAATATATTTTTTACATATTTGTCATTTCATTTCTTGCAAATCTGGATCTAAAGATGTTATATTAATCAGGAATTTTATCGGGCATTAGAAGCGGTATTCATGTTTGATGGTTTCATACTATATCTTCTGCAGGTCGGAATGATGCTTAGAGGCATGGGATTCGATAACACCACGTCTCTGTACGTTGCTGCTGGAAAAATTTACAAAGTCGATAAGCATATGGCTCCTCTAAAACAGATGTTTCCCAATCTACAAACGAAAGATTCTCTTGCCTCCATTGATGAACTTATTCCATTTATGGTATGGTTCTAATGCTCTACATACAGACAAGTAACACTTGTGTTAACTTGGTTCACGTGAACTCCATCTCAGTTTTGACACATTTACAGAATGGGTCAAACAAAAACTTGTATATAGGATCCATTTAGGGTTTGTTTGGTAGGGTCGATGGAGTTCAGGGATCTGCGTGAACCAGGTTCATACAAGTTTTTGTCCATACAGAAACACACTTGTTACTTTCAGGATGTTGAAGTCCAAATCAAATTATCTTGTTATTCAGGGCTACTCGTCAAGGTTGGCAGCTCTCGATTATACGGTTTGCCTCCATAGTGAAGTTTTTGTCACGACTCAGGGGGGTAATTTCCCCCATTTCTTGTTCGGGCATAGACGGTACGTTTATGAAGGGCACGCGAAGACAATTAAGCCCGATAAGAGAAAGTTAGCTCAATTGTTTGATAACCCAAGTATAAGGTAACTTTCCACTATTTTCAATTGCTCTGTGAAGTATGCTTTCCATTGATCTTATTAAGGAAACAAGATTATAGAAAATTCGAAATGTTCTCTTTTGGTACGTATAATGTATCAACTACTTATGTTCAGTGTCAAAACTTGTATACACCGTGTAACTCATTTGTATTTTTAAAAGATATTACTTGTTTAACTAAAAGGTATTAGTTGTTTTACTAAAAAGTAATAGTTGTGTACAGTTGCACCGTACAACTAGTGTAGCATTACTCATGTTCAGTTATGTTTATATTTGCAGATGGCACGACTTTAAGCGCCAATTGCTAGATATGCTTCGTCATAACGACTTGAAGGGGAGCGAGCTGAGAAAACCGAGCAGCTCCCTCTACATGCACCCCATGCCCGATTGCATGTGTAGAAAATCAGACAGTAAAATCGAGCACTATAACACGACAACAATTGCCTAGGTCAAGAATAGACGTGTTCATAATCGTATAATTGTAACATTTTGTATACCATTCTTTAGTTGTAACATTCCATATAGCATTCAGTCTCTAGTATTAGCATATTATATTCTTTCCACTTTGAGATTTGTATCATTTGTTTGATACGTTGCTCGTGCTGCTGCATCGCCACGCAACACTGAAAGTTGATGCTGTTATAGCTTTTTAATACTTAACAGTTCCTTCTTTATGGTAATGGAAGTGTTCATTAGAAAATTGTTAAGGTTTTGTAAATGCTACCTCTGGTGTAATATAGTGGTGTAATTATACACTGTTTTTTGCAATTCAATAGAATGAGTTTTCTCGGGACTACTTAATATTGAGGGGAAAAAAGATATATTCCCACTTTCATTAAAAATTAAAGTAAACGTGGTAGCCAAAACGTGCATAAAATAGTTTATAAATATTGCAAAAATATGATAAATCACAAAATAACAAAAATGTATGACTATATATCATTACTTATAAAGTTGTTACGTCATCCAATGTTAGCAACATATATGAGATCTTGAGGTAATTATCTCTCATTACATATACTGATGTACATAATTAATGCAACATCCATCCATTGCTCTGTATGATGTAATACGATAAGTACAGAACAAGGGATTCGAATCACTATAAGAACTAAAAAAGGATTTAAAGATATCATTGGAGATATATTCCCACTCTCATTAAAAATTAAAGTAAACGTGGTAACCAAAACGTGCATAGAATAGTTTATAAATATTGCAAAAACATGATAAATCACAAAATAACAAAAATGTATGACTATATATCATTATTTATAAAGTTGTTAAGCCATCCGATGTTAGCAACATATATGAGATCGTGAGGTAATTATCTCTCATTACATGTAAGTACATAATTAATGCAACATCCATCTATTGGCATGTATGATGTAATACGATAAGTACAGAACAAGGGATTCGAATCACTATAAGAACTAAAATAAAGATTTAGAGATATCTTTGGAGATATTGTCGATGGCTAAATCCTTATAACACATATCTCCTTTAATTCCCTCGGAAATATTAAACATGGGGAACCCCAGAAACAAAATTCAGAAACCTTGTGAGAAAAAAAATCGTAATATGGAGACCTACATTGCAAAGAAAATTCATAAAACTCCCCACAAAAATAGAAGAAAGAAAATTCAGAAAATTCCAGAGAAAAATGAAGAAGCGATAGAAACAATACCTTGGGGCGATCTTCCAGAAGAAATTGTAGCGTTAATCCTTGGAAAGCTTCTGGATGCTGTTGACCTAATACGGTTCCGTGCAGTTTGCAAGAACTGGCATATTGATATACCCAAAGACAGGATGATTAAATATAAGCATTATCGAAACCTGGTCCAAGAATGATCCGAATGTGAGATCTACAATCCTTATTCGCGTGAACTATTTAAAACTTCAAAAGTCGTGGATTGTCGAAAGTAGACGAGGTTTTATTCTCAGACCATAAGATGTCTCGGTTCAAACCAAGGGTGGTTGATTGCCACATATGATAATTTCTCCTTTGTAAAGTATGTACAACCCTTATAGAAAAGAGTACATCTCCTTGCCTAGCATATGGGACTATCATCCTTATCTAGCTACGTTGTCAGGCAATCCAGGATCTGGGGATTGTCGAGTTTTCGTGTTCTTTGGCATCCTTATGAGCATTATATTGCTAGTTATGCCTTGAACGGAAAGAAAGAATGGAAGATAGTGTTTCTTGGTTTGGGTCATGAGTGTTGCGGTATGCAATATATGAATGAACAACTCTTGTCTTTTCAAAAACGGTTTTATGAAAAGATATAGTTTAGCGGACGGATCATGGAGGCCACGGAGCCATCATTTAGCTATGGATAAACAACGGTTGTGGTTGGCTAAGGGCGAGGGAGATCTTTTAATTAGGGTTTGATAGTACAGAGTGTTGGACTTTCTATTTCGACTGGAGTAATATGAGGAAGCGATGGTACGTGGTTCACTAGAGACTAGTGTCATCTTTATTAGTGGCAACATGACAACTTTTGTAAGGCCACCATTTCTAGACTATGATCATCATCTTGAACAAAACTACAAGGATTGCAAAGCGTATATCTTTCATGTGAAAACGAACCATTGGGTTACGAAATGAAGAAATGTGGCACGTCGCCGCCTCCTATTAATTAGACACTAGCTAGTTATGGTTTTTCAAAAATTGATTACACTTGGTAGAATAGTATGAAGAATAATTTTATTTTGTGGCCCTCTTCTTTTACATTTTATTGATATTTTATTTTGTCCAACTACAATGTTTGATTTCTTAATTTAATTTAATTTATTTGCAAAAACTTCTCGTTCCTATGAGATCATTACTTATAAAGTTGTTATAAGCCATCCGATGTTAGCAGCATATATGAGATCTTGAAGTAATTATCTATCATTACATGTATATAATTATGCAACATCCATCCATTGCTATGTATGATGGAATCACACACTGAATTGATTCAAGAAATTTAAATGTAAAAAACCAAATGCCTGAGATGTTCATGTGATCATGATTCATCTGTCTCCGCGTTGTTCCGGTGTCAATCCGCCTTTTCCACAAACGGGACAGCCCTTGAGTCCGAATCCTTGGCACTCGAAGCACCTTACCAAAATCGTGATCAAATTATCAGACAAGAGGAAGTATTGTATGAAACGGTCATATATATAATACTTGATATTCTTAAATGTTTCTATAACACTTTTGAAATTTGAGTATCACAAAAAACAGGTAGGACTACAATTTGTCGTACGTGAGACAGTCACCTACAATTTCTTGCGATCAAACAACAAGAACATATTTACATGTCATGGTTTTGGCATAATCATGGGGCTAGCTTTGATGTTTAATTTACTGGCTCCTTAATTTTTTATTTTTTTTTACATATAAGCATAAGTGTAATTCCTTTGATCAATGATAAAATTTATCGATTACAAAAAAACATAACTTACTTCCATCGCTAAAAAATGTTTCCATTCTTCTTATTCTTTCCTGACCCCTGATGAACATCGAACAAATTATAAAACATCAATTTTGGCAAATTATAAATCCACGAAATTAGGTGATCAATAATTATACATGAAGATGAATATGCATGATATATCATATACATATATATACACACACCTTGCACCCTGGACATTCTATTGCACCTTGTCCTTTGCATGTTTGACACCTCTTTGTAATCTGCATCAGGACACTATTATCCATTGAATTGCTATGTTTTGCGACTAATACTTTATGGTAAAATAACTAATACCTAATAATGAAACATTTAATACTAGCAAACTAACATCTTTCTATGGAACAACTAGTACTGTTCAAAAATACAATGCTTGGGTAAAACTAGTTTACACAAAAAATGAATGTTTGAAAAATATACTGAATTCAGTGAGAAGCCACCGGATTTTGCTGCATGCAATTTAAGATTTCTGCCTCTAATTTGTTGCTTCCCAGATTCTTTAGAAATGTTTGTGAGAATCTCATGGGGATGATTTAGTAAAATTGGTGAAGATGTTAAGCTACTGCTGCTACACACCTGCAAATTCTTCATTTTTTTTCTTACTTGGAGAAATTCTGATTGGTGTGTATCTATTTGTGATTTTTTTTTTTTTTTGAGGCTTTGAATGGATAATGAAATTGTGGCTTCCATGAAAGAAAAATATATGTCTTGTGGTCCAATAATTGGGCATATATTTGCCACACATTGATTTTTAAAATTTGTAGATAGTGATTGAGACTAAAATTTGTTTTTCTGTGAACTAAGATTATTTTTTTATGGGCTTAGTCCGAAAACCCAAATTAAGTTAATTGGTGTTTTCGGGATAGTTTATCCAAAGCTCATGGATCAAAATGTTGTACCCGTTCCACGCACAATTATTTAAGGTCAATATGCTCGACATATTTCTATACAGAGTCCAATGCAAGCACGGGCAAGTCAAACGCGACCTCATGAACGTTTGCTGGTCATTGGCCGCTCACCCTTTGGGACTTCGAGCGACACTTATGCTCGCCATGTCATCGGGCACGTGTCGAACACGTGGACTTCCATGGGACCCACACATCCGGCCAAGCGACAAGCAGGTGACCGAGCATATGTCACACATAAGAGGTCACGTGTGCCTTCAAGGCTAAGGATTATGCCAACTGGTAGTTTTGGGGTCCATACGGAACACATGTCATCACCATATGTAATTCTTCTAACATTTATGATAATACATATTTGCGAATTTGTATAAACAGGATTTGTAAGCCACTTGTAAAGGATTCATAAATTTAATACCAAGAAGCTCAATATTCAAAACTAATACTTTTCTACAACTTTAACTAATACTCTTTGTACACACGGCCATATCGTTTTTTTGTTAGTCTAATTAATTCAAAACAACATCATTGTTGGAAATATTAGAAAATCCAATAATCAAAATAAAATAGGAGAAAGATAAAAACGAAGATCAAAGGAAAACCACTTGAGGCGTGCTTGAAATACACTGTCCTTAAGAATTTACACTTAGCAATCCCCCAGGATTCAACAAGTCTTCTAGGATAAACCTAGGATCAGGAGCAACCAATTAATAAACCCAGCAAAAAGAGAATAGAAGAAGAAAAAGATTTATGCAGTGTATTATATATCTCATGGTTCACAAAAGCATATATTTATATATATAAGCACACATTGGCTTAGGAAATTCATTGGACTAATTCCATGCTAAAAAGTTGCAACGGTAATTAGCTTGATACTCAATATTTTGACCGAAAAACAAGGATTGTTGGGTAGTTAGAGAAATAATGGGAATAATATCTAATTGACTTGGTAAAATATAATAATCTTAAATCTATTAAAATATTTTATAAACTTTCAAATATAAACCATTTTGAAATACAAACAATTTACAACAATCCCCACCCACCTATTTCAAAATCATTTATAAAGTCTCAAAGAAAGATTTATAAAATGCCAAAATAAAATAAAAATAACTGGGTATCACCGGACTATGTAATGCATCGAATCTGGTGTCTTTTGGACTATGAACCAGACCTAGAAAGATAAGGTATAAATTATTGAGCATTGATGAAGCATAAAGCTTCTATGAACCAGACCTAGAAAGATAAGGTATAAATTATTGAGCATTGATGAAGCATAAAGCTTCTATGAACCAACAACTCATTGTTGTAACTTAAATTGCTTACCCATCACATTACATGTATTTATTTTGTTGTTCAACGCGGTTGTGCACGAATAGGTCATGCGCGTGCCTGGTTATTCATGAGTGCTCTAGAGACTTAGCCACAATCTCATAGGAGCGGCCCCACTCCACACTTATATAGGTGAGTTCATCAAAGTATATTCTGCAAATAATATACCACCCATAAGGGCAGACTCATTAAAAGCTTTTAGCTTATCCTCTCCATTTGCAGTAAAGCACCCACTCATTTTAGAAATCATTTGCATTAAAGCACTATACATTTAGGAAGGGATATAATTTAAGGTCTTTAGCGAAGAACAATGTGATTTTATTACCCATATGAACCTTATTTATGGGATCTCCAATCTCAAAGGTTGGGTTCCCACCACTATTAATTTTCAATTAATTTGTCACATTCCTCTTCAATTAAGACTAGTCAAATCGTTTTATCTTTTACCAGCTGGTTAACTCACTTCATTCGTACGAATATATCTATTTTACCTTCACTTACTCGACTATCAACACAAGATATATATTTATAACAGTGTAAAAGTAATATATCAAATTATTTGATCTCGACTTATATTCAACTAGTTCTAAAATCCATTCAAGCTCAGTCCAATGGATGATCAAATAAACTTACATAATGCTTAATTTTTTTTAAAAAAAAATAGTAGTAGTACTTAAATATATTACGCTCGATTTACAATTGATTCTGTAAGCCGACAAAAGCCCGATAATTGTACACTACAATATGCCTTCGGCCCAACGTTGGAGCCCATTTGGAAGCTAACGAGGCTTTTGAATTAAACAGAATTGTATTTGTAAAAATATAATATTTACTATAATATATGGAATACTTATATAATTAAAAATTAAAATTTAACATTTAAGAATTTCCATATAAATTTTATTTTTCATAAGGCTATATCATCCAATTTAGTAAGTCTATAGCATCCAACTTTGTTCCATATTTTCTATAGCATCAAGAAATCAAGTGAAATGTAATTTTCATTTTTTTTTATATCTAAAACATGATTATTGATTGGTCTACGAATTTTTTTTTCTACATGTGATTCACCACAATGCAAGGTGAAAAAGCCTTAATATCTGGGTAGAGACAAGAAACCAATTATATTGATTTGTTTGCACATGGTACATCAACTGTTCAATAATTCAATCTGGAGGGGCCACCAAAACATAATTAAATTCAAATAACAGCAAATACTTCACATTTCACAATCTAGAAAATTCAATAACATTGAAAAAAACGTCCAAATTTTTTTAAATAATAATATCGATTTTAATTGATTCAGGAAATAATTTGCTCCAACACACGACATTCTCTGTTTCAAATAATATTTTATCTAAATTAATAAAATGTATTGAATTTGAATCACAAGTTATAAAATTCAAAAGGTTTTTTAAAAATAAGTTTGGCCCCTCTACACCCACCATGTGGCCACCTCATTAATTCAGGCAAGATGAAGAAACCCATGTGGGACATCTATCTTTAATGCCAATTAACTTGATAATCACTTTATCATTTAAAATTCTCCAAGAAAACACACACCTTGGCAGATAGAGATAAAGCAATTTCCAGATCGATTCCTCCTTTTCTTTTCTTTTTTTTTTTTTTTTTTCATGTGTTTCAAGATTATCTCAATTCCTAAATTTTTAACATATAAATTCAAGATTATAGTGATTTGTTGAATATTTTTACTTATTTCACGTGTCATTAATTTAGACTTTTAAACAGAATGCAACACTTTTTAGAATAGGTGATACAGTGCGAGCAATTTCATATGTAAATAGGATTAGTTGCATAAAATTTATTCGTAGTTTGAAAATGTTATTCGAAATTCTCCCGTGATTAAAAAAATACGCAAAATCCCCCATGTGATTTATTAAATCAAGGGAGCAATCTTTAAAAAAAAAATGAGTTAACGGTTTTATCCATTTTCTTTGTTTCCTGTATCTTTCTATTCTAAATATTGAATTTTTGAGACTGTATTACAAAGGACATAATATGAGAAACGGAGAAAACATATAAAATTGTCAACCCATTTCTAAAACACGTTATAACTAGGGGTGTGCAAAATTCGGTGAAAACCGAATTAACCGACCGAACCAAATCGAATTTTCAAGTTCGGTTCCATTATTCGGTTTTCGGTTTGGTTTCGGTTTCAAGTTTTAGGAATTTCGATTTTCGGTTCGATTCGGTTAATTTTCGGTCAAAAACCAAAAAAATCGAAAACCGAAAATATAATTTAAATATATAAAATATTAATTATTATATAATTTTTTTAATTAATTATTATATAAAAAAAATTTATGTTATCACTATGAAGTATGAACTTGATGAAGTTATTGATATTTGATAGATAACATAAAGTACATATTTAGTGTGTGATTTTTTTTCATGTTTTAGGTGTCAATTAATCTTAAGAGTTTATTTTGATCATGGTGTATTATATTTGATTAGAAATTTTACTTTTTTGGTCATCGATTTTTGATTAAAAAGAAAAACGTTCAATTCCATGTAAATAAAAAAAAAAACTTCGGTCGGTTCGGTTAAAAAAAACCGAAACCAAACCGAAATTTTTGGTTCGGTTAAAGTTCGGTTATAATGCCCATTCGGTTCGGTTCGATTACGAATTATAAAATTTCGATTTGGTTCGGTTTTACTTTTTCGGTTCGATTTGGTCACCAAACCGACCGATGCTCACCCCTAGTTATAACTCGCTTGATTTAATAAATCATAAAGGGGTTTTCGTACAACTTTCACAAGAAAGTTTCGTGCCATCAATCTCATTTATATATGAATTTAGAAACACATTTGTATAAGACAATTTTATAAAAAGACAAAATATAAATTGGACATGAAATTTTAACATTATAAAAAAAATATTAATTTATATTAATTTACATCCCGTCTCACCCCGTCTCATATATAAAAATGTCTCTACAAAATTGTCATAAATTTAAATAGGGGGGATGGGTGGGGTAGGGACATCACTAGGCCAACTGATCTGTTAAAGTGTACCTACTTACCAAATCCAACCCCATCCATTAACTACTTGTCTTTCTCACCAAATCGGCCAAATCCTTCTCTCTCTCCCCATTACAAACCCTCCAAACTACTGGCTATTCTCCCACTTTAATACACCCTACCCCACCCCATCCCTAATATATACATACACACAAAATATATATATATATGCATCATCTTCTTCAACTTCATATCATATCACACCATACATCTAACAAGTCACTTTCTCTCTCTTCCAATTTCCATTTCAATCTCAATCGTCATCCTTCTTCAAAAACTCCCACTTCAAAAATTAAAATAAAATTAGAAAAAAAAATGGGGAGATCCCCTTGTTGTGAAAAAGCTCACACAAACAAAGGGGCTTGGACCAAAGAAGAAGACCAGCGTCTCATAAATTACATCCGTGCCCATGGTGAGGGCTGCTGGCGTTCACTCCCTAAAGCTGCAGGTAAAATCACTTCATGCATGTTCCTCTGTTTTATCAAGATTTGTAAACAAAATTGTCTCTGTTTCGATTTTTTTTTAAAATTTTTTAATTATATGTTGCAGGATTGCTTAGGTGTGGCAAAAGTTGCAGATTGAGATGGATAAATTATTTGAGGCCTGATCTGAAGAGGGGCAATTTTAGTGACGAAGAAGATGAAATCATCATCAAGTTGCATAGTCTACTTGGAAATAAGTACGCCCTTTTTAACTTTAATTAGATAAAATTATTTTCTATTTCTAGCTAATTAATTTTTACACTGTTGGAAAAAGAAAATCATTTAATTTAATTTCTTAAAGTCGTTTACTTTGATTATTCAGTTGGACTTATTGATGCCTAGCTAGTTTTTTTTAAAGGAATTAGATTTCATTTTTATCTTTTTCTTGGGATTGTTCTGCTATAAAAGTAAAAAACAAAGAGTAAATTGACAATGGGTAATTATTGGTGGACAAATTTATATTTTAAATCTGATGGAGTTGATTTGGGGGCAGATTTTTGGGTGGGCTTGATCCGAGGGCAAATTTTTTTTAATGATTCTGCCTGAACACTCATTAAAACAAGTCAAACTTGTCGTACTAGAAAATTGATTATTTTTTTTATCGATTGAACAAGACTACTTATTTTCATTAAATAATATTAGCTATTTGTGGTAAACAGGATTATTTGATCAGTATCAGTAATTTTTACTAAACAGTATTAGTGTATTACTTGTTTCTATTGAAATTTCATATTATCAACAATTTTCATAGGAGAATTACTCAAAATTAATTTACTTATCCTTTTGTAGATGGTCTTTGATTGCCGGAAGATTACCGGGAAGAACGGACAACGAAATCAAGAACTATTGGAACACGCACATCAAACGAAAGCTTATTAGCCGCGGCATAGCCCCTCAAACCCACCGTCCCCTCAATTCCACCACCACCACAGCCGCCGCCGATGCCGCTAACACCTGCCTAGACTTTAGACAAGCTAAAGAAACCACCACACCAATGACTAATGAGGTCATTCCCAAACCAGAGAACTCATCATCACTTGACAACACCAGCGGTACGACGGAGGAGTCCCAGCCACCGCCGCCGCCGCCGCCGCCGCCGAGAACGCCGCCGGTGCACTTGACTTGGAGCTGTCTATAGGGATCCCTTCTGATCAGTCTAAATATGCAAAAAGTGCTTCTTTCAAGTTGTCTTCATGGGCAGAGTCGAAGTCTTTCTACGACTTCTTGAGGCCCGAGACGACGGCGGAGACGCCGCCGCCCAGTGGGGCGGCGGCGAAAGCCACGTACTTGTGCTGGCAGTTGGGCTTTTAGGAGGGTCAGTTGTGTAATTGCCTATCTTATAAAGGCTTAAATACAGATATTAATTGTTGACAAATAATTGTAATTGTATCTTATTATCTTTTCCCCCTGTATTTTTTGGGGGTTAATGGATCAAATTGTAATGACTCGAGAATTATGAATATGATCTTGGAGATGGATGATACTAATCTTGTAGTAAAAGAATTGTATCTTTCTGATTGAATATCAATTTCATTTTATTTAATTTCAAGATCGTATGATTATTCCAATTTTAAATGAGCTGCGAACGACAAATTGAAATTTAATTTTTCAATAGTTAAGAGTGTACGATTTGGCTAATCACATGGCTTGTGGCCTTGATTATTATATGAGGTCGGTAGATATAAAATTTACAATGATGATAAATTCCCATCAGCATGATTGCTTGATGCAAAACTTGTATTTTGATTAGTGGGCTGGAGTAGATTGTAATCCACCAATATTTATTAATTTAATTAAGGGAACGTCAACGGAAAATAACTTCTATATATAATCAAAATTTAAAAAAAAAAATGTCGATTCGAGTACGAAAGATAATAAAAACTATCAATTTAAAGCCTTAAAGATTTTTTCCTGTCGATTCGGCGCGAAAGATAAAAACTATCGATCCAGTACCGAAAAGATAAAAATTATCAATTTGAAATTTCAAACATTTTAAGGTCATGTTTGACACTTATATTTTATATCCTTATTTCATGTTCTTATTTTTTAAATTTTTAGGGTTTACGGTTCAAGGGGTTTAGGGTTTATGGTTCAAGGGGTTTAGGGTTCATCGTTTAGGGTTTAGGGTTTAGTGTTC
Organism: Stenogyne calaminthoides; assembly: GCA_037126765.1. Taxonomy (NCBI): domain Eukaryota; kingdom Viridiplantae; phylum Streptophyta; class Magnoliopsida; order Lamiales; family Lamiaceae; genus Stenogyne; species Stenogyne calaminthoides. The sequence continues at coordinate 26,036,663 of JBBCBC010000029.1, read as the reverse complement.
ATGGTTTAGGGTTTTAGTGCCAAACATGACCTTAAAATTTATAAGCCTCGAATTGATAGTTTCTATCTTTCAGACCCTGGATTGATAGTTTTCTATCTTTCAAGCCTTGAATCGATAGGAAAAATCTTTCAGGCCTTAAATTGATAGTTTTACTATCTTTCAGGCCCTGAATTGATAAAACTTTCAAATTTAAATAATTTTTTTAAATGAAATTTAAGTTGTGTGACATAATTGTGAAAGGACTTCAACTATATCTTCTACTTTGGGTTAATAATTAAGCCCTCCCCAGGAATGAGTTAACCGGATGAAGATAATATCGATATTGTCTATAAAAGGATTAGAACTCCTATACTTTGATATTCAAAGATATATGTCCTATATTTTTAATATATTTTTTAATATTAAGCTCAATTAATTTGTATATGAAATTATTAATCGATATCGATATGGATACCATTGTCTTTTATATTTTAAAGGATACTTTAGAAATATAATTTTTCCTACTATCGATATTGACGACTACAAATTTTATATACATCATGGATATATTATTGAGATATCGGGATATTTACATTATTTGTTAAAAGTTAAAAGTAGTGTGAGTTGGGGCTGTAGCCAACCTTATTTTTTAGAAGGAAACAAATTACTATAAAAAAAATAGTACACCACTTAAAAAATAATTGAACTTACAAACTTTTGGTAAAGGAATTCAAGACTTTACCATCAAGTTACTTTCATATTTATTACTCATTTGCAAAGTATATGTATATTACTCTTAAATAAATTACAATTATACATGTATCAGCCTGCCTTACATTTTTATTCGGGCTCCGCCCTTGCCTGGACCAATAATTTTAGGCGGAAATACACAACTTTTGGGAGAAAAATTACTATGGAAAATGGGGAGACACAATTTTAAATTTTTTAATGAAATTAAATGAAAAATTTCCTAAAATATGAAATTTAGAATTATATTCTAATAAATTGTAAATTCCGTGAACATAACTATCACGCATGTTCATTCCTGACACTGTGTATACATAGTATTTCACATTAAACTGATTTAAATTATTCAATTTACAACAGCACAAAGTTGACTTTTAAAACTATTCCTATTAATTTGACTTATGGCTGGAGATATAGTAATCCCCTTTTCGATATGTATCGTGAAAGATGAATATAACAATTCGAGACTGTTAATTAATATTATATATAACTCCTATTAAAATTAATGAGTTGCTAGAAATTGCATGCATGCAAAAATTACCAGACAATTCATTAATTTGTAACAGACACAAATTAATAGGTAAAATTTTGAGATATATATATATATATATATTACACAAGTGCAAGATTTATCCGGTGAATATGTTCGAATTGTTATTGCAGTTCACTAATTTTAAATAAAGTCAAAATTAAAATTTCATATAATTTTATCAAATTTTATGTAAGGTAGAATTTCGGAATTTCCCCCTTCCAGTTGTATTCGAGGTTTAAAGTGCGTATGAGAAAAGAGGATTTCACACAAAAAAAGAAGAGCACTTTTAATTGATCACTTTAGAAAATAAAATCGTGATTTTGGAATCTAGTTCTTGTGCCTATGTTCCACACAAAATGGCGCATATTCTTCCACCTAATTAAAACACCTACTCACTCAAGATATTGTGTTTGTGTAAGACTGAAGCTATCTTCACAATCCCTTTGTATACAAAATTCAATTAAACATTACTTCAAAAAAAAAAAGTGTAGTCTCATATTTTATTGTTTGTTTATTGAAAAAATTCAAAACTAGTCATGTAACTTAGATGAATTCCGTTTTTTATTCTGTAAGACTGTAACTTTGCATTTTTTTTTAGTTTTTTGCTCCAAAGATGTCAATTTTAGTCAAATTTGCTTGAAAAGTTTAGAATTTTCGTGGAAATTAGAAAGTGAGGTGCACGTGGCCCTTTTTAAATTGGATATTTTGTTATGGGCTCCATGTGCTAATTCTGACGAAATTTTAAAATTTTTCGAGCAAAACGGACTAATATTAACATCCTCAAGACTAAAATTAAAAAATATGCAAACTTATTGGACTAAAAATAGAATAGACATAAGTTACATCACTAGCTTTGAAAATTTTCTATTGTTTATATGTCATCTAAAAATTATGATACTATCAACATACACGCATGGAGCCGAACACCAAGTTAAATGAAGTACAAGATTTAGTCATGGTAAAAACAGAAATCAATAGTGTCTTATTATAAGACAAATTCTTGCATGCAGGGACATCAGTCTTACTTGAGACGGTCATGAGGCAACAGCTAATTAAAAACATTGTTATTTATATATATGTATGATGGTCAATCATTTGATTAGTTTAATATATTAATTATATCACATGAAATGATTTCAAGAACAATATAATTATATTATTATTCAAAAAAAATTATACTGTATTTTAGCTTTTGAATTAGTTAGCCGTGGAGAAACACTTATTTTTTAAGCTAGTCTCAACTTTTTTAAAAATTAAGTGTATCTCTCTTTTCAAAAGAGTTTGCAAACAAACATTTAATATTACTAATTAACTAGCCAATTTGTCTTGTTATTTATATTCTTGTATTAAAAACAATAATAAATAAAAGGTCAAGAATGAGCATGTGACATGTTTGGATGGTAGGGAAACGAATCTTATAGAAGTTGAATGTCATAGCAAAATAGATAAGTTGGGGAAAAAGAAAAAGAAAAGAGTTTGGTAGCTAAAAGTAGGTAGAGTAATTGTGGTGGAGATGAAGATCTATATGGATTGGGGAGTCATCGATCATGTGCACCCATAACTTGAGATTTATGGAATCCTACAAAGAATTTAAGGCCAGCCAAACAATACCTGTTTTTCAAGCATCATCCAACCAAATATTATCCCCTATAACATTGTTTTTATTTTTTTCTTTTTTCCCTTCTATTGTGAAAGGATTGAGCACACGCAACCCTATATTTTAAGTCTCGTGATCTTTTAGCATATTAAGTATCACCTTTTAGTATATAAAGTATCATAATTTGAAAAATATTTGATCTTATATGTTGTTCTTATCAAGATCACTAAAATAAAGACGTCTAAAAATGATATTCGAAAAAACGAAGAGAAAAGAGGGAAAGAGAGAATGAAATAACCAAAGAAAATGATGGTTTGTAACATACTAAAGAACCGCCTCTACTAACATCTTACTAGTCGTCAGACTAACAATATTAGTTACACGGGTAAAAGTATCAGCTACAAAATTTACTTATTGAATTTAGTATTGACTTCAGTTTGACTATATCTTTGATATGATTGTTTTACATTTAACCTTTGCTAAATATAATTTTATTGACTTTATATTTCTTCATTAAATTTGAAGTTTTCTAATTAACGGACATAATATGTTATTGATTTTTAACAAAAAATATCACTGTATTCGCTCAAACATCCATCAATTGATTGCTAATCAATCGATAATCAGATTGATTTGATCATAACCAATTCCAATAATGAGAAAAAGGACATGGAATCGTGCAATTTATTATATTGAAAAGTACAACTTGTTTACATTTAATCGTGACACTATTTTTCATATTAATAGTTGCACGGTTCAGTTTGAATAAGTTGCATTTTTCAATATATCAAGTTGCACGATTTTAAAATGCACTATGAGTGTACGGTATACCTGAATGCGACTTTTTGTAATGCATTGGGTGTTTGTTGTAATATAATAGATTCGTTCAAGGTTATTGAGTATGAATACTTTTATTTACCTTTCTGGATATATAGTATTATTTTGTTGGAAAAACTCTATCCTCATTCATATCAAGGAAAATAGAAACAAACAAGAAGTAAATGAAAAAATAAAATTTAAAACTGGAGAAAAATACCGAACTACAAAAAAAATATTATTGTATGATAAATTTTACAATCACACAGATATTCTCTTTGTCGCTTGACGCCCCTACACTTTTGCAAGTCTATTTGATCTTTATCTTTCTCACAAGAAATTAATTATTTAGAATAAAAAACAAGACTAAAGTTTATTTGGTGATTTTTGGTGCACCTGTATCAAGACACACAAACTTCTTAAAATGCATTAAAAAACCTCTCCCTTTAATAATAAATCAACGTGGGACAAAACAAATTCCATTATTTTAGTACAACCCCAACATATTTGATAGTTAAGTGACGATCTGTGTGTTAGCTCTAAATATATGATGCAACACATTTTATTTATTGCTTTCGTAAAATTGAAATTCTCTGCTTTAAAATCTGCCATACATCGATCCATCCACATGATGAAGATGTAACTGTTACGATAAAATAAATTGAAATTCAATTGTAACAATAATTTATTGTGATACAAAAGTTTGGGACAGTGTCAGAATATAAATGTATATATCTACTGGCATATATATGATCAAGCATTGTGGAAGTCGTTCAGAAATAAATTTGTGCGAGTTCAATTTAAGTGGACAATATTAATTTATACACTATGAAAATTAGGTTCAGTCCGGACCCAGTAATATTAATATGAAGACTGATAATTCTATCTATTTTGTACGGTAGAATTTAAATGCATTATCAAATGGTATTAATATTTTACGAAAGAGTTGGTATGCTGTGAAACTTGTTTACCGTGAAATTGATTTTTTTATTTTTTTTTCAGACATACTCTTTAGTAATATAAGTCACATCACACTCTTTAATAATATAAATCACACTCTTCAGTTATCACTACGACACCCTTTGCTATAATATAAGTCACACCCTTCACTTTTATGAGATAATACCCTTTATAGTAAAAGGTCACACCATTTACAATAAAAAGTCACTCTTTAGTAATATAGTCACACTCCTTAACCAGTTTCACCGTAAAACTTGTTCACGCTATATTTTTTCTTTACCAAAAGATATTAATTTGTCGACATTATTTATTTGGGAGAAGAACATTTTACAACAAAGTCACCCAAAAATTACAACCGGGTACAAAGTGCAGAAAATTTCTGCACTTTAATTCAAATTTGAACAATAGTACGGTGTACTTTAGTTCATATTTCTGCACTTTGTACCTGATTGTAATGGTATCTTAAATCTTGTATCTAACTGTAATTTTCTCTAGTTATTTTTAGTATTCCCTCCATTTCTCAAATTCTACATTTCTTTTTTAATTTGTCCCAAATCATTGTACTTCAATATCTAAAATATAGATAAATTGTTTAAAACTTATTTAATACCCGCTTTTTTTTTATTCAATAAGAAGGGTATATCAAGAACTAGGTTGTAGCCTGCCCGCGCACTACGCGCAGTATGAAAGAAAAAATTTATATATATATATTTTAATTTAAGTATTTTAGAAATATGAGTTTTATTAATTTTATTAAACTCTAGTTATATTTTTTTTTAATATTTTTTTATAAATACAATATGCAAGTTTTATGACATGATTCATCTAAAGATGATAAATCATATCATTTTAAAAGAAGTATTATGATAATCGTATTAATGATATTCAAAATTAATAATATAAATCACCTGATATTGTTGTTTTAAGTGTAATATTAAAATTATTATGTTTTTGAGATGCTATATTTAATTTGAGGATGTATATATATATGTTGAATGCACAAGAATATTGCTAATTTAAATTGTAGAATTTTTTTATTAAAAGAACAAAAATATTATGCAATACTAATTTGATTTTTTTCCATTTACACTTCATTAAATATTGTATGAAAATAAAATAAGAAGAAGAAAGAGACGGAAGAAAAGGCCATATCCTTTCATTTCAACCACAATAGACAAGAATTTATATTTTTTTTAAATAACTTTGGTATAAAAAGAGATTTAAACACTTTGGTTGATGAAAAAATAAATGGGAAAACATAAGCATAGTTCATCAATTGTCAAAAATTAAAAATAAAAGTAGGGTTGAGATTCACATGCTCTCACCAAACCAATCTACTTTGCGGAAATGTCAAGCTCAGGACCATGTGCCAATTATTGTCCTTTGTCGCATTTTTTATACTTTTAATTTGTATTTTTCATAGTACCTCCGTTCCCGAAGTTAACCTTACGGTTACTGATATCGCGGGTTTTAAAAAAAAATAATAAAGTGTTGGGGGTAGAAAGAATTATTTATTAGTATTTTATGTGATAAAGTGATAAAGTGAAGAATAGTTGGGGGTAAAAAAAGTTGTTTATTAGTATTTTATGTGATAAAGTGAATATTTTCATTTAAGAAAGTGCTCAGTTAAGTATGGGACGCTAAGGTTAAGTTTGGGACGGAGGAATATATGATACGTATTAATTAATTAATCAATCAATATAATTACATTATCGTATATACCCTGTATTATATTAAAAAAAAGAATATGCATATTTGGTGTTATGGAATATTATATTAGACGAAAACTGCTTGCATTTTTATACCCTTCTATATAAATTCATGTAAATAACATAAATTTGTGTTTTTATCTTCATGTTATATAAGGTGCTTGTGTATAAGAGTAAGTCTTCTATGTATAGTTACACTATCCAACTCAAATATAAAATGACAATGCCCATATATATTATGTCTCGTCTCGTCTTGTGAGCGTTTCACGCAAGTGCAGGGATAGATCTGGGTGGGGGCGCCTTGGAATTAAATTTTTTTTTGTTATATATGTTGAATTGTTATATTTATATCTTAAAATTGTTAAATTTTGTCATTTCGCCCCGTTGAGATTTTAAAATTTCGTCACCTTTACCCAATTGAAAAATTCGCCCCCCTTGGAACAAAATTTTGGATCCGTCCCTGCGCAAGTGTGCCTCAGTAAATTGCATGCATGTTTCAATATAAATAAATGACATATTTTAGTGATCACAAGTTGCATGTATTAAAAAAGACATTTGAATTGCACGATTTACTACAAGGCTAAAAAACGCACATTGCACAATGTGTTTTTTTTTTGAAGGCCATGTGTTCATTTTTTTAGGCTGACTCCAAATGTTATGTCTGTTTTGAACTTTTGATCAATTTCTGCCGTCGGCCGCCCTTGTTCGATCTTCGATCGCCAAACATTCATATGCAAATAGTTCCACTACATTATATATTTCATTAAATAAATACAATTATAATATAGGTAAAAGAACTATTGGTTGAAAAACTACATGCTTGGTGAATGGACTGCGAGCGCGCAGGCCTTAAAGAAGCACACGAGATGGGAAATTTTGCAATTTTTAATATATAATATTGAGTGACACTTACGTTTAATCGTCTCTCGGTAAGACATGGTGTAATTTGGATATTAATAATATTTTGAGAGGAATGTGTATTAATTATGTTAAATTGTATTATGTTTCATGCATGAGACCGTATGAGTTTTTGTCTATATATAATATTACAAAGTTGCGTGTTCACACTCCCAATTATTATAGAATAGGTGATCTTATTCTCACTGGAGTAAGACTGTAGCTTATGATACTTTGCAAAAGCTGATTTTGAGTATTTTTAAATTAAATATTTCTATTGAAATTAATCACCTTCAATAATTAATCTTGGAATTGATGGAAGGTTAAGCTTTTAGCTTATTCTATTTTTCTCTAATATTTTACAAAAATTACCAATTTTTCTTTTAAATAATGTGTTCTCATAATCACTAAATTAAATTACATCTCAAAATTATATATAATTTTCTGATCACAGCACACCCCCATCCGATGTACATCTAATATATATATATATATATTTTGGACAGGAGATGCACAATTAATTTGAGCAAGCTCTAGAATTTGAATTTCTTTCATCCACCGTAACTAAACAAAAAGAATTAGCTAATTAACGTATTTTATATGTGAACTAAATGGATTATTAGCACGTTTCCACTAAATACTTGGCGTTTTTTAATGTTTAGACTAGACGTTGACAAAAAATGAATTGGGAATTATGATGATTATTGAAGGTTATAGTGCGTGTGTTATTTTACCATAACTTTTTCTTTTGGTTTTCAATTTACTTTTCATATTTGAGAATATACATTGAAAGAATTTTTCCCGAGTCACACTTGGGTGAGACGGAGCATAATTTAAGTACACAACGTTTCAATATTTTAAAAAGAGTGAATGTTAATTTATGCTAGTTTATATTCCGGGTGAATGTTGATTTGTGTTAATTTATATCCCGTCTCATGTACGACATCATCTCATACGAGTGTTAATTTGGGTAGAATTACTATTAGCGGGATTTGAACCCTGAACAAGAGCGTGAGCCAAAAATTTTGATAGCATGAAAGCATTTCATTTCATCTTAAAAGTTCAACAGTGTAGATTGGTGTAAAATTAATTTTTTTAATATAGTTCCCTAATATACATATAATTTAATTTATGTGATAAATTTGTGAGCAAACTATTATTTTTTTTTAAACAAAAACTTCAGCAATCTATTTACAAATTCTAATAATATTAAAAAATAATAATAATAAAGAGACAGGCACCAGAAAAGGGGGTGGTTGGTGGCACTGGTGACGATGGCGATAGGTACAACTTCAACTGTATCTATTTTTTTCTTTCTTTATCAATTTTTCTATGGGGTCATCATATTTAATTCTATTAAATACGTAAACTAATCACAATTTAAAACTAATTAAAGTTTTTGGTTGTTAGAGCATGAAATATCGGATGAGACAGTGTAAAGTTAATATTTTTATTAATTATAGTTTAATACAGGTTATCGAATTTTATAATTTTTTATTAAGAAAATTAAGAAAGTTGAGCAACATTTGGCCGTATAATTTGGGGATTGATTTTTTTAATTTAAATAATTAGTATTTGGTATACATGCCCCTGCAATCTGATTTATTTATTAGTGTGACAGGAAAATAGTTAATTAATTAAATTAAATAAATTCAGAAGTTGACTATGAGGCTCTGGGTTAATCCAATCCAACACATACATCAGATAGGATTTTTGTAATATTACATCCGAAGTACTGACACAAAACACACACATCTGATGGACAATAGTTGTCCAAAAATCATTTTTAGCCTTAATAAAAACTTCAAAATCCATGTCTTAATCTTATCCGGTTTGACCTTATTCACATCTAATGATGTTTGGATCCGCTTGACTATGATTCGGGTCGTGGGTCGATTCACAAATGGTTGATAATTGGGTCAGTATGGGGTTATAAAGTTTGATCGACTGCTTCACGTCCCAACTTCAATGGAAAAAAATATGGGACTTTTTTAGCAGATTCGAACATAATGAGTCTTTAGGATTTAGACTCAGTTTCGCTTATAAATACTTATCTGATTCATTGTAATTGTTATCATCGAAAATATTAGTAAATCTCACGATTTGATAGTGCCCCAGACATAGTCATTCCTGACGAATTGAATAACCAAATTTATATTATTTAATTTCACTTTTTATCTCGATTTTTCTATAATTACAGTTTAAATTCTAACAGTGATCCATGTAATTGACCCAATTTGGGTCTTTATAACTCTTAATTAAAATTTGGCATTCGAACCAGTTTAATTTGAAACAGATCAAGTGGTGGAGAATAAATCGTAATTTCCCACCAGATCTTAATTAGTCGGCTAACTTTGATCTTACACTCGTTGATTTGCTTGTCACCTTATCATGTTAGGAGCAAGTGAAATCCTAGGCATGCTAACTAATTAGTTAAGTCAGACAGCATATTATAAAGACATTTTCACTTTTTTTTAACTTAATTACGAGTTTAAATCACAAATGGTCTTATAAATTGGTCTCAAATAGGTTCATTCTTATAACAACTTTTCCTGTCGATTTAGTCATAATATTTTTAACAATGTCCAATTTAAATTGCAAATTCACTGGAAAATTCAAAATTACGTTGTTTCGCCGATTGATTTTGAGGCTTTCCGGGTGAAGGTGTGACTAGACCGTCACATGTAATTTTTTAATTTTCTTTTACATCTAGAATTACATGTCATACAATTTTTTTTTTAAAAATCTAATTTGATTCTATGACCTCTAATTACAAGTGTTAAAAAAAATAAAAAAAATACATGTAGCAATCCATTTATACCCACGACTAGAAAGCCCAAAATTCAATCAATAAAAAGACATAGTTTTATAATTTTAAGGCGGACTTGAGATTTAAATTGCATATTATCAAAGATATTGAGATTTAATCGACAAAAAAAATAAAAAATATATGAGATTGTTTGTGATTCTAACTTTAGGTTTCGAGTTCCTGTCGACTTTACTCCGTTATTCAAATTTCAACCCTTAGTTTATTTTAGATAAAATAATATATTGCCAAAATAATTCAAATGATTGATTAGTACACATAAGTAACAAAATAAAAAACTTATAAATATTAAATAACACGGCAAAATCAAGTTCGCCATTGCACATAAGATCACCATCGTAGGATTGATCATTTAATTAAGCACATTCCGCATCTACTCCAAGTTACGTGAAAACCTGTCAAAAACAAAATTACGTGAAATAAACATACAAATCAATAAGTATTACTCCTTATAGGAGTTCGATATAATAAAATAACATAATAATAATAATTATAAGAAAAAGGTCTCAAAAAATATCATAATCAAGGCGACTCAGGCGTGGGACAAAGTGGACGAATGAAGTATATAAATAGAAATTCTTCTATGTTAATTTTATGATTTTAACGATTATATATCAATTGACACAATTTACATATTAATCAATAGTTTTCCATGATGATCCAATAGAAAGTAAGACATAAGTGGTTGTGGATATATTTCTTCTAGAAAATTAGGCCATGTAAAAACTACTCATACCTAAGAGTTTGGCATTTTCTGGTCTACTCAGAAAGTGCAAAAAACTAAAACGTCCCACCAAATCACTTGATCATATAGTGCTTTGTCTTCTCACTTTTGAGTTTTTTATAACATAAAACATGCAATTGTGTTAATACTTTCGTGTTCCTTTGAATGTGTGTGTATATTTAATTTAATTGATTACCATCAATAGTTTTCTAAAAGGGCCAAAGACATTGGAGTACTATAGGAGATTTTATATTTTATGGGAAGCCACATATGGGAGTAATTGCCGATATAATTTTCAAAAAGTGATTTTGTGAGTTGTACAAAAAAGTAAGGTTATTATTTTTTATGAGAATATATACATGTGAATTACGGCTAACGTTAGTATGCATTCAGGTGCACCGTGAATTCATAGTTCGTTTTAGAACCATGCAACTTATTATATGAAAGATGCAACTTGTTTAAACTGAACCGTACAATTATTAATATGGAAAAATAGTTGCATGATCCAGTGTAAACAAGTTCCATATTTCAATATAACAAGTTGCATATGTTTCTAAAATACACTATGAGTTCACACTTGGATGCACATGAGACACACTCGATTCAGTCGAGAAAGTGTCCATATATCTTTTTTTTATGTACTACTATAATCTTATATTTAATATAAATGACACAAGGATATATAATATTATTAATATTTTTATTAAAATAAAATATGAGACCAAAATGCTTTTCTCGCTTTGTGAGAATTTAATAAATTTTAAGATAAAAATTTATATGAGACGGTGTATAAATTATCACAAATCAACCTTCACTTTTAAAATATTAAAATATTGTGTTTAAATTATGTTCCGTTTTACCGTGAAACATAGTGCGAATGTGTCAAATTTTAAAGGCAGTACAACCAATAAGATGTATTAGCCAATGAGATGTATTGTTGCTATTAAGAATATATATAATAAATCAGGGCCTTTGTTTCTTTTTGTAGATCCAATATAATTTACTAGCTCCACTCGTTACCATTCGCCATTAAAAGCCCAATAAGCCTTAATAAACATATGTCATAGATCATTGTACATATAATATATGGGCTTCATTGGTCCAACTCAACATGCACAATCCACTAAGCCCAATAACAAAAAAAAATCACGAGGAGGGTTTCTTCTTTCTTTTTTTTTTTTTTATTTCAACTTTAATTTTATTTTCTAATCCTCTACTATAAAACATTATGTTTCAATTCATGACCTATTTTAATTTTTTATATTTGAAGACATGACTTATTTTAGTTAAAGCATATATATGCATCTACAAAATTATAATGAGAGTGTTGCACAGAGTTTTGAAGAAGCTGAAATTAAAGTAAAAAAATTAAATAAAAATGAGATAAAATGTTAAATTATACGAGTCCCATCCAAACCCGTTATGAGAATATCAAAATAAATTTCATTCAAGTAGGAAAGCACTTGTAATAATGTAGTCAAAATTGCTTGGTCCATTTCTCTAGATTTTACAAGAAATATTTCACTATTTTAATTTATAGATCTAATTTCACAAATACATTATATATGGACCAATATTTTGTGAGACTGTCTCACAAAATGCATTCGTACTCCTGTAAAATATAGTTTCAATTTGAACATTAAAAAAGTAAAGTTATAAGGATTAAAGAAAAGGTGTGTCTATGATAAGGAAACACGTAGGGAAAGGTAAAGTTGATTTAGATGTCACCTTAAAGATAATGATATGACAATATATTGTACTCCCATTCCAAATTTATTTATCCTTTACTTTCGACACATGTTTTAATATAAAAATTATTAATTAATATTTAGAATGATAAAATGATTTTTGATATAGAGTATTGTAATTCTTTCTATTTTATTATTAAAATATATGACTTTTTATTGAATAAAAATAATGTTATGAGATATAATTTTTTGATGTTAGGAGAGAATAATTAAAAATAATATAATTATTTTATTGTCTTTTATAAAAATGTATAAATAAGTTTGTGAGAGCTTTTGCAAATTGAAAAAGGGAGTATTATTTACCCATTGATAATTTGATATTCTGTCTTTGAATGGTTGGAATGCATTAATCAATCATACCAAACAGTTTGTTTCTTCAATATTGTGCTTTTTTTTTATAATTAAAAGGACAACTATTAATATTTGGTGAAAATACGCTTAAATGAATTAATTACAAAATCTCCACATTAGTGAGTAAAAGAAAATCAAGATTGAGTCTCATTTACACTAAGGTGCATCGATACATTCATAATGTATTTTAAAATCGTGCAATTTATTATATTGATAGGTTTAACTTGTTTATACTGAATTATGTAATTAATTTTTCATATTAATAGTTGCATGATTCAGAGTAAATAAGTTGCACTTTTCAATATAATAAGTTGTATGATTCTAAAATACATTATGAGTTCACGATGCACCTAAATACATACAAGACTTAGCCAAAAATCAATTGTTCATCATTATATTGAACCCATATAAAAATTCAGAATAAGATCACATATTTTATAATTAATGTTCTACTTAATATTTTATAATATAAATAACTACCACATAAAATAATAAAAATATTAAACGAATCATCATCATCTGAAATTCACAAAATGGAACAATGGTTAATGTTGACAAAATATCTGAAAAGAAAAGTTACTATTGAAACTAAAGTGAACTTAATTATATAAAATATATTTATAGACATAAGTACATAAAATAGTTGGATAGCGAAATTGATGTGAAATTAAAGCATCAGCGTCTCCCGGGGCCTTCTACTTATGCGACTATTTTTTTCTTCTACCATTTTTAAGGTGTGTTTGAAATGCCTAAAACAGTTTTTAAAAAACATTTATTTTTAAAAACTGTAAAAGGGAACTTTAAAAATAAATACTTTTGGAAGCTGTTTTAAGTGTTTCAAAACACACGCTTAGAATGAGATCACCTATTTTATAATTGGTGTTTCATTTGGTATTCCATAATACGGATAGATGACATGTGAAATAATAATAAAATTCAACGAATCATCATACCCTGAGTCCATGTGTTAAAAATTCAAAAGGGTGAAACAATAATGTAATACAAAAAGTGAAACACGAGAATCGAATCGAATATTTTTTTTTTCATTTGATAGGTAGTTATTCTATGTACAATCACCTTTAGAACGTGAATTTGCAAAGTGAGGGGTGTTTGCGCTGTAGTGAGACAGTCAGAAGCATTTATTTTCAAAATTGTCCTTTCATAATTTTATAATTTTAAAAATACTTTTCACTATTAAGTAGTGATTACGATAAACTACAATTGATTCATCTAATATTTAAAGGATATATATATATATATATATAGATAAAAATTTATATGAGACGGTCTCATGCATGAGACGGGGTATGACCTAACATAAATCACATATGTATAGCATGCACATCATGCTTTCTTTATATAACTTTGTCATAATGCATCTAAAGTAGGGTTGTTCATGGAGCTTGGAGATTACCGAATTCAAACTGAAATTCAGACCGAATAAAAGTTGAACCGAATCAAAAAAATTTGTGGTACGGATCTGGTTTTTACCGAATTAACCGTACCGAAAATCGAATAAAACCGTACCGAACCGAATAGCCGAATTAAATATGTCAAATTGTGTTATAATATTATTGAATTCAAATATAGTTATATGACGGTATGCTTAATCGATTTTTTTTTTAAATAAAATTATTAATAATAAGTCAATACAAATTTAAACACATTAACTAGATAATCATAAGATATTATTTTAGACAGTGATTTTGTGCAATCATAAACATGAATTAGTAGTTAAGTAACATAATTTTAACTTAATACAGGTTAATGAAAGAAACTAATATTATTCAAAGAAAACACCTGACATTTTTAAGTGAAAACAACTAATATTATTCAGCGAAAAAAAGGAGACTAGAATAAGGAGGGTGGGGGGGGGTTAAAAATTTTGTGCTTTGTTCTGATACGTTCTGTTCCGATCGGGTTTCGTTGTAATCGAAAATCCATTCCGAACCGTGCCGAAAAAGAATAAATATGTACCGATCCGTACCGAAATATCGGTATGGACACGAACACTTGAATTTTTAAATAATTTAATTTTGATACGGACACATACATTTTCAAATATCCGGTTTGGTCCATACCGTGAACACCCCTAATCTAAAGACTCCTGAACTACTAATTTTTATTTTAAAAGATCCATAAATTATTTTTTATTTTAGAAAAACCATTAAACTATGAATTTTTATTTTGAAAGAGCCATAAATTATTTTTTATTTTAAAAAGCCCTTAAGTTATATAATTCTTGTTTTGTAAGATCTTTTTTTTAACAAATAGTTAGAGATGTTTTTGTTGTTGTTGAAATTGATCTGGATAAAATATTATTGAAATTGAGTTGATGCCACATTTTAATGAAAATTATTAAGGTTGCTTAGCAAAATAATAGTTCAGAGAATTTTTGAAACAAAAATTAATAATTTAAGACAAAAAAAAAAAAAACCCTTAACCCATAAAAAAAGTTCAAAAACTTTTTAAAATAAAATTTAATAGTTCATAAATCTTTCGATGCATTGTACAAGTAACTTTTAATGATATAAATAGAATCAAATTCGATCGAAAAGCAAATTTATTTAGGTATCTTTTATAAGAATTGCGGATTTTTCTTTTAAAAAGAAAAAAGCATAGAACTTTAATGGTATGGTAACCAAGACATGATAAACTCATCATTAGGGGGACATTCGCCAATGGCCCCCTTAGCTACAACTTTTAATAATTTTCACTGATAAGATAGGTACGTAATTTGACACTATATAGTATTAAATTATCAAATTAAAATTTAAGAAGAAAATGATATTCTTGAACGCATTCCAGAAATGCTGAATAATTGTTGACAGAATTTCATCTCTCTCGCTCAATTTTTCTTTCTTGGATGCATTCATTTTCTTTACCTTTCTTGGTTTCTTCATTTTGCCCTGCCACTATTTGAATTTTATACAATTTTTTACTCGTAATTGCTTGCTTAACATTAATTCGTTTAGATCAAGATTAAAATTATCAATTGACTTATTTATCATTTTAGTTTAAATTAAGATGTATTTTAATTAATTAATTAATTTTACACTACTGGTAGTTTGGGTCAAATTAAATTATTTTATACTACTACGTAGGTACTAGTTGCCACATATTCAATTTGATTTTTTGTTATCTAAAAAGCAATTATACGTATGATAAAGTTCGACTCCCATCTTAACCCCAATTTTAATCATCAGGAAATGAAGATTTGTTCTCCTCAAATTAAGCATGATAAAGTGTTGCTGAATTTTATTTCTTGACAATTTAATATGAGTGAAACTGATTTCTGCATAACTCTTATACATGAATTAATTTTATTTCTATTTTAAAAGTTTGAACTGATACATGATGCAATATATATGTCGCACATAATATTAGGCACACTTGCATGAAACCGTTTCATGGTGAGACGGAGCATTAGTTGGGAATTGACGCTTTAACACTTTGAAAAAGATAGATGAGTGTGATATGTGTTAAATTATACCCGTCTCATGCATTTTCATATGAGTTTTTGTTTAATATTATATGTGATTCTTTTGATGGATTGAAATATTGACCTGTCACGTGAATGTATATATTTGAAAAAATAACAATATTGCCGTTGGAATGTAGGGAAATTAAATTTTCAAGCCAATTTTTGGATTTTCTATATTAATTTTCAGCCAATTTTTGGTGCACCCTACCAACAATTGCTACTTAATTCTATAAATACCTCCAATTGTCCACCAAGAAAAATCACCAACTCTTGTACCCATCTTCACACCATGGATTCAAATGTTTCATTCCATAGCCTTCCATCTCTTCAATTCTCCAACAATTTGCTTCCCGAAAAATTCATTTGGCCCAAAGAAGAACACCCTCTTGCAAACCAAGAATTAGATGAACACCTAAATGAACCTATAGTCGACCTCGAGGGTTTCTTCAAGGGCGAAAACGAGTCGACTCAACGAGTAACCGAGCTCGTTAGGTCAGCTTGTTCGAGCCACGGTTTGTTCCAAGTGATCAACCATGGTGTCGATTTGAACCTCATAAATAATGTGCATGATCACGTGACAAAGTTCTTTAAGCTTTCGATTGATGAAAAAATGAGGGTTCGTAAGGTTCCCGACAGTTTGTGGGGATATTCTTTGGCTCATGCAGATCGTTTTTCTTACAAGTTGCCATGGAAGGAAACTGTTTCTTGTTTCTTCCATGAGAATGGCCCTGATTCTGAGGCTGCCCTTTTTTTCAAATCAGCTTTTGGCCAAGAATTTGAGCAGCTTGGGTAAGATCGTTAATCATTAATATTCGTATTTATTTAATTTTGTTAGATTAATGCTTTATTGCAAATCGCATCAATGCATATCACACGTGTTTTCATGGTATATATAATTAGTGGGTAAATTGCAATACTAAATAAAGGAATTTTAGCTAACAGTTTTAGCCTTTTGGTAGGAGTAAAATTCATTTTTGTTCCCACATAACACGGGATCTTACGATTTTGGTCTCAATACTCACCACTTTGGTCCCGTAAGAATTTTTTATGCAGTTTTGATGCTCCCGTACGGAATCCGTTAAATTTAACTGCACTTTTGGTCCCAAACATTATCCTGTGGGATCAAAACTGCAACTGACTTTAATGAAAAACGTAACAGTGGAACCAAAACTGTATGCAAAATGATTTTAGAACCAAATTAAGTGGTGAGTGTTGAGACCAAAATTATGAGATAACGTGTCATGTGGACCGAAAATGAATTTAACTCCTTTTGATAGCTACGTTCGAAATATTCTTTGTTTTTGCAATTTTGGTCCCCAACTGTAAACCATTTGACACAATCAGTAAAATAACTAGAATTTCAAAATTTATAAAAAAATTATCACTTTTGTAAAAAAAATTAATAACGTGTGTATCTAACGCATTAACATCTGTTAATTTTGGAAGGAAAATTCCCATGAGACCAAAACTATTAAAAAAAATTACCATATTCGTGAGGCAAAAGTCCTACACGACTGCAAATGCAATTACAAAAATAATATTTTGAAAAAAAAATTGTGCAGAATAAAATCCAGAATTTTACTTTAAGAGAACGAGAATTTTCATAATTTAATGTTATATATATATATAGTTCTACAAATTAATTAAGGGTGGCAAACTCTATTAAGTTAAAGCTCTAAACAATTTTTTTTTTTTATGAAGTAAATTTTTATTTACTTCAAGGAAATCAACCGTGTCTAATCACTCCCCTAAATCCATCCCTGATCTCCGAGTACTGACGCTTAGTTTGTCCAGTAGGGATTTTATATTTCACTTTTCCATCTCGTGTTTAGTGCTAATTTTAATACATATCACGTGTCATAAAAAAATCACCTGACAAATTTCTCTATGTGAATTGTGTTCTTAATTTTGGTATTTGAACATTTTTTGCAGATGGGATTTCCAAAAATATTGTGAGGACATGAAAAGACTGTCTCTTACTATAATGAATATCTTAGGGATGAGTTTAGGGGTTGATGGATCATACTTTAAGGAGTTTTTACAAGATGGTAGCTCCATATTAAGATGCAACTTGTACCCACCTTGCCAAGAGCCAGGCCAAACTCTTGGCACTGGACCTCACTGTGATCCAACGGCTCTCACAATCCTTTATCAAGATCAAGTCGGAGGTCTCCAGGTTTTCGCCGACAATAAATGGAAGTCCGTCAAGCCTAGAAGTGACGCCTTAGTCGTCAATCTGGGCGATACATTCTCTGTAAGTCATGACAGAAAACTGTCGTTATAATTTCTCTAGTTAATAGTCTTTAATGATCATATGAAATTAATCTTTAATGACTGTCTTCTGTCATTAAAAACTTTCAGCTGGAGAAACTATAATATTTGATTTTTTGCCTTTACTAGTCAATTTCCTTATAATACGCGCGAGACCTATAAATGTGTTACTGCCAGTTAAAATTATCTTACACAAGTTTAAAAGGTTAGAGAAGTACGAGATAATATAATTAATTAAGAACGTGAATTATTACGTACATATATACTAAAAGTTCATGAAATATCCGAAAAAGATCAAATTAATGATGTTGCTTTTAATATTGGGTACAGCTATACTTTAGTTTCAGTTTACAGTTTTCTAACAAAAGTTTAAATTATTACATGCCCATGAATTAATTAATAATCACGCTTTCATGAAACAATTTAACATCTCAAATTATTAATGAGTGGGTTTCCTGTGCACCAAGTGCACACCATGCACTCAGGTATAGTCTTATATGAGTGACTCATTAAGAAAATGAGACCTCGCCACTAGTGAAAATGGAAGATCAATAATAAAATGGGCAGGGTTAAAGTGAGTGCACGGATCTAGAGTCCGTGCACCAAGTGTATATGAGACCTTGCCCAAATTAATTTATATATAAATGTCACGATTTCATTTTTAGTCCCATAACATTTTACATTTTTGGTCCTAAAAACGTCATCTTTAGTCCTTTTTTATCGAAAAAATTAGATTTTTCCACAGGATCAACATGTGAGGCCTACGTGATCTAAAAATGAGAATTTACTTTTTCGGCATATGGAGTGCCACTCAATAAAAAAAAAAAAAAACCCAATTGAAAATTTCCAAGCCTAAATTATAAGTCACATGATTTTGGGTTGGGTGGCACTACACATGTGTGAATTGACTGATAAATAGAAAAATCTCATATTTATATTGGTCACATATGCTTCACATGCTCATTCCAGTGAAAATTTGAAATTTTCAAGCAAAAATGATTTAAATTATAGCTTTCAGGACTAAATTTGAAAAAGTGAAAAATTACTGGACTAAAAGTGGAGTAGACTTAAATTACAGTACTAATTTTGGAAATTTTCACATATATATTGATGAGTAGTAGTCCATATATATATGTAAGTATTTCAAGAATATTAGTTAATGCAAGTATATATATGTGTGTGTATAATTGTGTAGGCATTATCAAATGGAGCGTACAAGAGCTGCGCACATAGGGCGGTGGTGAACAAAAGCAAAGAGAGAGTGTCATTGGCGCATTTCTTGTGCCCCAAAGAAGACAAACTCATTGTACCACCAGTAAATCTTGTTACCTCAAAAAGGCCAAGGAAATATCCAGATTTCAAGTGGTCGGATTTCCTCAAATTCACACAGAAACATTACAGGGTCGATGTTGCTACACTCCAAAATTTCACTAAATGGCTCATCACCCACCAACCCTAGCTACCTCACTACCTAGAGATAGTACTATAGAATCTATATATTATATATATATATATATATATATAATTATATTGTATTTTCTATTTCTTTTTAAAATTTTCATGCAAGTGTAGGGGAGGGGGTGCTACGTTTATTTATCTCATTAATGTGTGACTTGCAATTTGAATTGGAATTACTTTTTCTATTCCTGGTTTTAATTGCATTGATTTTTTAAGTAGGATTTTTCCGATACATTTGACATAATTTTATTAATTACTAATTAACCTACATTATGAAAAAAAGTTACTTACACGCGCGAAACTGACGACATAAGTTGTCGAAGTATATTGAAATATGACAAAATATAGGGTGTACAAGTTTCACATATGAAATCTGTGAAAATGGTTCAGGAATATGACTTATATTATTAAAGAGTATTAATTGTGATAACTGAAAAGTGTGACTTTTTACTATAAAGAATATTACTCATAACACTGAAGGGTATGACTTATATTACACCAGGGGTTATTAGTAGTGATAACTGAAGAGTGTGACTTATATTACAAAAGAGTATTAATCGTGATAACTGGAGGGTCATGCCTATAACAAAGGAATCAGTTTCACGGCATATCAAATCTTGAAATATTATGTTCGAATACAAATGATCATATCATATGTTTCACTCTATATTCCACGGTCTAAATTTATGACAAGTAAAATCTTAAGAAACATCCAACGAATCATCATAATTCTGGGTTTATGTGTTAAAAAGATCAGGAAGAGGAATACATTTTGGAACATGAAAATTGACACAAAGAAATAGAACTGGTTCAAATATAATCAGATTTTATTGAGGACTGCAACCCTGTTTATTTCCAGTTTAGGAAATTAAATCAAAATAGTCCCATAATTTTGCAATTTTATTTAAATAGTCTCATAATTATCATTTTTTTTAATTTAATCTCATATGTATTTAATTTCATCAAATTTAGTCCCGTGCCGCCGGAGGTGACTCAAAATTGCCCAAAATAACGCCGTTTGGGGCGCGTGTCCTACACTTGCCCCCAATTTTGACCGGAATATGTAAGACACGTGTCCAAAACGAAGTCGTTTTAGCCAATTTCCGCCGGTTTGAGGGACTAAATTGGATAAAATTGAATACATGTGGAATTAAATTGAAAAGTTAAAAATTATGAAACCATTTCAATAAATGTGCAAAGTTATGAGACGATTTTGTTTTAAATCCTTTCCCGTTCATAAGTAATTTATTTCTAAATTCCGAAACCCTAAACCACTTTTGAATTTTACGAAATTTATAAATGTTTTTTCTTATTATTTACGAAATTTTTACGGATAAAAAAATAGCTGGAAAATAGAGTTGGGAGACAAATGCAAGAGGCTGAAAAAATTAAGTGTTTTTCCGAAAGTTCATTTACCCCATGAATCCCTATAGCCTATGTTGGTACAGAATATTGGTAGCTATTTCAGGAGCAAATAAAATAATCAGAAGTTTGTCCTAGAAAATATATTGTCCAACAACATGATCTTGAATAATCGAATCTGGAAATAAAATTCTTGGATTTTTCAGTCAAATGAATTCAACAAAAGTCGAAAACCATGTCAATACACCATAAGATAAGGACATATGTCTCATGATTTAATCATGGCAGCTAGAATGAAATAGGTTTCTAGGTAAAAACCATGTCAATACACCATAAGATAAGGATATATGTCTCATGATTTAATCATGGCAGCTAGAATGAAATAGGTTTCTAGGTAATTAAATAGAAAATATCGATGAGGACATTATATATATGGCCGTGACAATTAAATTGAACCCCACATATGATGATATGAATGCATGCACGAGGGGTGTCATGACAAATTGTACGATACAAATTAACATAGTATATATGATAGGAAAAAAAGAATCCACGACACAGAGACCCAATTCCTTGTATAGTCATTTTTGCTACAGACAATTATGCATATCTTTTGGGATAAGTTGATAATTATAACCTAGAATGAAGAAACAAGTGCATACACACTGATGCAGCGGGGCGTATAGATAAAAACGAAAACACCTTCTAAAATACGTTGATTCAACAATTGAATACCGTAAAATAGACAAACAGGGAAAACCCTTTTCTTAATTCATCATTCAACTGAATAAAACACTAATAAAGATTTGGGCTTGGAGAGCTGTTAAAAATGATATTGGAGAGCGGTTATAATAACTCTCCAAGTAACAGTTGTCAAAGCTTGGACAGCTGATAAAAAACCACGGGCCAAGATATTGCACTTGGACAGCGGTTCAACCGCATTGCAAATTAAAAGCTTAGACAACGGTTTGTAACCGCTGTCCAAGAATATTCACTTGGAGAGCGGTTACAATATATATATATATATATATTAATACACTTGGACAGCGGTTAAAAAAAGTTGTCCAATATATTTTTTTTTTAATTTTAATTTATATTTTTAAAATCCTGTTTATATAAAACCAAAACTAAAACTAAAAACTAAATTTTATACCACACGATAATATATATACGTACGTCCAATTAATACCAAAACTTCAAATAAATTAATAAACGCATACACATATCATGAAATAAATATCCGTCCAATATTAATACAACAAATTAAAACATATCAATACAAATATATATATAAGTAATATGCTACCAAAAGTTATCTCACTCTATCTATAATTATACAAGAATCGATTGTAAAGGTACCCTGTCCAATCCATTTTCCATTTGTTCATTCTTTGTTTGGAGTAAGACTTGACCGGACGATCATAGACAAACTGCAAACAACGATCAATTAATCAATGTAGTTAGATATATAGTATGAATTTTTATTCAATTAATAATAATTTAAATAAATCGATAAATTGACTTACGTTGATAGGAATCGACGTTTGAGAAGCGCATATTATATCTTCAATATAACATTACACAAAATGTCCACAGTGATCGCTATCTCGTTGTCTCGGTACCTGTTGATTAGCAATTATAATCACATATTACAATTATAATTATTTTATATTAATTTGATAACTTAATAAATTAAATTTACCTTAACATTATTCCAGTTCACTTAATTGAAGTTAGCTCTTGAGCCTTGATTAGGAAGGAGACTCTGATACATCGTCATCATACTATTATTATTAGAATTAAAAAATAAAGTTAGATTAAATATGCATAATTTTAATAAGTAAAACAAATCATTATATTATAATATTAAAAATGAACTTACGCTTTCATGTACGAAGTGAGATCAGGCCAATTTGAAGCCAACCCATTCACAGCTGGATCCATAAAATATACACTTAATGTGCTCATATTTATGGCGACCAACACCCAATGATTCCTATATTATATTAAGAATATTAAAATTAACTGCAAATTTAGCATATGTGCAAATATCATATATATTATGAATATAAATTTTAACGAAATGTTTATTGTACTCACCCCACATTTGTTGGCCAAAAAATGAGATGGTCTCTGTCAGTATAACTCAGCATATGAGAAACTAACCACTCCATGGTCTGTGGCCTATCAGCCATTAAGCAAGACACTTGGGGGGATACGAAAGAATACATTCCACCTGCTCGAGGATCTCTGTGTTGGGGAATTAATTGCCCGGATCTATTCGGGATGAATATTTAAATACAAATTTAATTCTAATAATTATTACTAGCATGAATTAATCTTATATTAATTCAAATAATAATTCAACAACAAATCATGCATATAAATAGTTCACGTAAATCCTACGCATGCGGAATTACTACGAGTTTACGTGAACTTACCTCTTGGAATGACAATGGTTTTGTTCAATGAAAACACACCAAAAGACCTTCCCAAGTATTCCCTAGTCCTTGCTCGACAATCCGATGGAAGGAAGCTAAACAATTAACAAAAGGGAAAATAAAATTTGTTACACCACCTTTGTGGATTTACTAATTTTTCCAGCACATGGAATTGTACTTGGGAATGAAACATTCATCCCATATTTATAGAGGGTGGTGGCCGATTTTTTGCATATGGAATAGGGGGAAAAATCTTTTCTTGATCTCCAAGAAATCTTGAATATATCTCATATATTATTTTCTCCATAATTAAAATATTCCATAAAAATCTCACTCTCTTTTGTTATGGCAAATTTCGAAAATAATAGGAACAAGAAACCAAGATTTGGATCTTCTTGAATTTATGAGATATACTTGTATTCCAAGAAATACATATCTTCCATAATATCTTTTCAATAAAATCTT
Source organism: Stenogyne calaminthoides (assembly GCA_037126765.1). Lineage (NCBI taxonomy): Eukaryota > Viridiplantae > Streptophyta > Magnoliopsida > Lamiales > Lamiaceae > Stenogyne > Stenogyne calaminthoides. The sequence continues at coordinate 26,012,295 of JBBCBC010000029.1, read as the reverse complement.
TTCAATAAAATCTTTCTTTCCCTTTATATTTCAAAATTTTCGAAAATTTCCATATGAATAACCAAGTGGGAGATTTCTTGAATTTAATGAGATAATCTTGTATTCTAAGGATACATATCTTCATTCCATAACAAAATTCAAAGAAAATCTTTCTCCCCTTTTTATTCATATTTTTCGAAAAAATGAGGAAAAATAGGCAACAAAATTTATTTTATTTTTAAACACATTTTTTTTTGGTTATTGGACTTTATGTTGGGCTACTTGGGGGCTTTTTAGAGAATTAAGATTGGACCTTCCAATGGATCTTGAATTATCAATATTGAGCCACAATATTATCCAAGCCCATAAATATTAATTAATCCCACTACATAATTAATATTGCACTATCCATCTTAACCCATATTACAGTTAATATGGCTCCCGGTTATTATTTCCCGTGTTTAAGATTATCTAGCCCATTAATTAATTCAAGCCACTGAAATAGCTTTCCATTAATTAATATCTTTTATCCTTGGTAAATGAACGGTTCAACATTATTATCCATCTACCTAAACTAGTTCCACTTGCAAGATTTGGTATGATAAAACTTATGAACCTCCCCCAGAAAATCGTCGAACAAGCGTGCTTGCACATGATTCTCCGTATTAAATCTTAGCAATCGCATGTGACCAATAATATTGCCCAAGATATTAAGTATTGAATCTCCTTGATTCTCTACCCGTAATAAGTCAAAGCAATAATTACTAACAACATACGATCCTATTTAAGGAACGAAGATTAAGAAATAACGAACCACTGAGGTCTAATTCTTCCTAGTTCGGTTCAAAGAATTTGTCCTCCTCAGTGGGTCATATTCAATTACATCGATCATGCACTAGTGTAATCTCTTGGTCAAGACAAACCAATCCCGAGCCTTACACTTCAACCTTTCACAATGGATTGTTCATTTCCATCTAGATCGTGAATGGTGTACTTTTGATTACAAAGGAACTGTTAATTTAATCTTACGTGATCTCGGTATCACTAAATTAACTACAATGTAACACGTCTTATTTATTGAACAGTTATGCAAAGAATATATGTAACATTCGATGATATTTAAAGCATCAATGATAAACAATTTATTTCATAAATAAGTCTAAAATTGATCGATTATACAAAAAGTAAAAGCATACTTTCGAAGATAATCCCAACAATCTCTCACTTATACTCAAAATGCGCTTTTAAGTATACTACAAAGATGTCTTGTGTAGTTCTGTCGTGACATCTAATGTCACCTACACGAACCTAATAATGTCTCCCACTTATACTCAAAGCAGTTGACAACGGTCTTGACACCCATTCCTTCCACATGTCTCTCGAATGTATTATGAGGCGGACCCTTTGTGAATGGATCGGCTAGGTTGTCTTTTCGGCGTGATCTTTGCCACCTCTATATCTCTCTCTCTTAACGATTTCTCGTATAAGATGATATTTCCTTTCAATGTGTTTCTTTGGCCTTGTGGGCTCTTGGTTCCCTTGAATTTGCAAATTGCTCAGACATTGTCACAATAAATTGATGATTGTCTTTGGGCAAATTCGGAACTACATCCAAGTCCACTAGGAAGTTCTTGAGCCAAACCGCTTTTCTTTCCCCTGCCTATAGCGACTACATATTAAACTTCCATGGTAGAATCTGCGATGCATTTACATAACGCTTCTCACGTCATGGCTCCTCCCCATGCAAAACACACTCTGGGAGGTAGATTTTACTGGAATCTAAGTCGATTGGAAATCCGAGTCCGTGTGGCCGATGGGGATTAGACTATCGTCGGTGATAAACCAACATTCTATCTCAAGTTCTTTTTAGATACTTGAGAATGTTTTTAACTACTGCCCGTCAATGTTCCTTCCCGGGTTACTTTGATATCTTGCCACCATGCCAATCCATAAAGCGGATATCCGGTCTCGTCTACTGCAACATTCCATACATAAGGCTTCCGGCGGTAGAAGCATAAGGAATGTCTTTCATGTCATCTATCTCCTTTTTTGTCTTAGGGCACATTTCCTTGGATAGATGGATTTCATGCACGAAAATGTCTGAAGCCTTTCTTGGAATCTGCATCTTTGAATCGTTTCAAGACAAGATCTATGTATGAAGCTTGTGATAAGCCTATCATCCTTTTCTTGCGATCTCAAGTGATCTTGATCCCAAGGATGTGCCCGCTTCCCCCTAAGTCCTTCATATCAAAAGCGTTTTTGAAAGCCATGCCCTTACGTCCGACAACACCTTTACATTGTTCCCGATGAGCGTAATGTCGTCTCGTATAGTACTAAGAATACCAATGCGGTTTAAACACGCTTTTTGTACACACAACTTTTGAACTCGTTTTGATCAAACCCATAAGACTTTATAACATGATCAAAACATTGGTTCCAAGCTCGGATGCTGTTTGAGTCCGTAAATGGACTTCATGAGCTTACAAACTAGGTGTTCTTGGCCATTTTCAATGAAGCCTTGGGGTTGTTGCATCAAGATTTCTTCATCAAGACTTAGTTAAGGAAAAGCTGTCTTGACATCCATTTGCCGATTTCAAAATCGAGATCTTGTGACTATCGACAAGAGAATTCGGATGGACTTGAGCATTGCTACAAGTGAAAAGGTTTCCTCATAGTCGATCCCTTCTTTCTGAGTATAACCTTTCGCCACAAGCCTTGTCTTGAAGGTTTCCACCTTCCCGTCCGGTCCCCTTTTTCTCTTGTATACCCACTTGCAACCAATAGGTTTGACCCCATTAAGTGGTTCGACTAGCTCCCACACTCTGTTATGATCCATAGAACCCATTTATGCTTTCATTGCCTTTTGACTAAGAAACCGCATCCTTGTCTTGGATTGCCTCATCATATGTCCATGGGTCTGATTCGTCTTGTCCGGTAATCAAGTCCGAGGACTCTCCTATCCCCATGAATCTCTCGGGCTATCTTACAACCCTCCCACTACGACGAGGTACCGGTTGTGAAAGTGTGTCGTTTTGTATATCATCTTGTACAGTTGGCAATGAGGTTAGCCCCCTTAGCTCACTTAAGATAATCTCACTTCTGGGTCTTCTTTCGTTCATATAGTCATCCTCCAAAAATCTAAAGTGGGTGCTTATTACCACCTTTTGATCTTCGGGACCATAGAACATTCACCCTTTTGTTCCCTCGGGGTATCCTATAAACAACCTTAATTTTGATCGAGGATCCAATTTCTCGGCTTCCTTGTCCAACACGTAGGCCGGACACCCCCAAATTCTCATGTGTCTCAAACTGGGCTTGCGTCCGGTCCACAATTCTTTGGGAGTTTTGGGAACATATTTGGATGGCACCAAGTTCAGAATGTAAGCCGTTGTTTCCAAGGCATGACCCCAGAACGACTTGGGAAGATCCGCATAACACATCATTGATCTAACCATTTCTAAAAGAGTTACATTTCTTAAGCTCCGCAACCCCATTTTGTTGAGGGTTAGGGTGCGATTAAATTTGGGATCTGATCCCTTCATCTGACAAGTAGTTCAAAAACTCATCGCTGAGGTACTCGCCTCCACGATCGGATCGTAGAGACTTGATAAATTTTTCCTTATGATTCTCTGCTTGAGCCTTAAATTCTTTGAATTTCTCAAAGGTCTCAGATTTATGCTTCATAAGGAAAATATAATCGTACCTCGAGTAGTCATCAATAAAAGTGACGAAATACTCGTAACCTCCTCTTGCTTTGGTTGACATTAGACCACATACGTCATGAACGATTTCTAACACTTCTTTGGCTCTATTCCCCTTGGCTCCGAATGCCCTCTTGGTCATTTTACCCTCCAAACATGATTCGCAGGTTGGAATTGGTTCAACTTGGAGAGACTCCAGTGAACCGTCTTCTACCAACCTTTGGATCCTCTTTGGATTAATATGTCTCAATCTTAGATGCCATAGAAGTGTTTTAGTTCACGTCGATGAAACGTTTTTCTTTTATTGGAAACAATTGATGTGTTATAGGATGCATTTTGTGAGTGTTGTGCACGATTAATTGTATAGAGATTACTTGACAACGTTCCATGACGATAAATTTATCATAAAGAGAAATGGTAACAACTTTATCAAAAGTAACCGAATATCCATCAAGGTAAAGTTTAGAAGCCGAAATCAAATTCTTTCTAAAATTCGAAACGTAAAGAACATCTCTTAAAATTAAAACTCTGTCTTCAAAAGACAGTGCACTTCTCCCATTTGCTTGGTTTTGCCACTCTCGTAAGATCGTCCGGTGTGATGAGGATCTCACTCCCACTAAGTTGCGGGTCCGCTTGAACCCTTGTAAAGTGAAACAAACATGATCGATGGATCCGTATCCACCACCCATAAATGGGAGGCATACGCCCGCTAAGCAAGTTTCAACAACTAGTGCGTGAGAATTACCTTTTTTCCATTCCTTTTGGGATTGGACAGTGACCTCGAGTGTCCTACTCATGCTTCCAAAACTTTCCTCATTCTTGATTCCATGCTCTTATTTGATGTTGAGTCTGCTTGGTTTAACTTTCTTCTCTTTTCATCATCCTTATCACCACTTGACCTAGGATGAAAAGAAGATTTATGTTTTACCAAGTTCTTTTCCTCGTGCTCCCTCTCCCTTTCAACCAAAGTGAGAGCATTTACAAGATCATCCACTGTAAAATCTAGATCTTCCAATAGATACTCAAGATAGAGGTAATTATAGCTCTTTGGTAAGGATTGGAGAATGAAATCAATCTTAGTCTTGAAATCACATTTTTCGCCGAGGATCTCAAGCTCCTCAAATAGCACCATAACCCTAAGACCGTGCTGCGCTGCAGTTGTCCCCTTTTTCATTTTTAATTCAGCAATTTCTTGCTTCACACTTTGGATTGCCATATGGGTCTGATGTGCGAACATCGCTTAGATATTTTGTAAGATGTCTGCAGCTGACTCATATCCTTGATGAAGGCGTTTCAACGCATCTGACAGATGTGCTAGAATTGTATCCTTCATCAATTCATTTGCCAGCTCACATTCACCATATAGCATCTCGTCCCATATTCCGGTGTCCTTAGTTGGTTTTTTGGGTTTTGGTGTATCAAGTACCCATTTGGAAGGTGATGCGGCTAGGACAGGTTTTAGTTTGTATATCCAATCAAAATAGTTTTCACCAGTAAGCAAATTGTCTTTAAGTATGTTGAACAGTGAATTAAAAGGTTGCGACATGATGAACTGAAATAAATAATAATATGCATAAGCACAAATATATCACAAAATTCGATCACATGTTTCATATTAAAATCTCAAAAAAATATGAACATGCATCAGCCAACATTTTCAAAAGCAGTTTAAATAAGCCACGGGGTGGGTCATTATTTAAACACATTCAAGCGAGTTACAAACAAAACGATTTACAAACCTTTAATATCCAGTTAATAGTTGGCTCCCAAACGACCAATATAAAATTGACGGGGACTTGAGGAAGTATATGCATATCAATTTTATACCTAAGTAATAACCATGATTAAATCTGAAATTATTATTTCTCTTTCAACGAGCCTCGTGGGGAGGGTCATAAATGCCACTAGTAATAATCCACAATCATCCACTTGGAATTTATTCATGTGAAAGCTATCTTTTGACCGTCCCGTGGGGAGAATTTCTCCAAAAGAATTCACAAATAAATAAATCATGGAGGTCAAAATTAATTCAATTTTATTATCCTGAATAAAATTGTCAACTAATTGTTTAAGCATATTTAGTAATTTTTTAAAGTGAGATTTTTCAAAACATTTTCTCATGCATCGCAGATTTAAACACAATTTAAATAAGCATAAAATAATGCATAAACATCAAGACAAAAAAAAATTAAATATATTGGGCACATTTATCCAATTGTCATGGTTAATTTTTGTCATGTCTTGATCTTGAGAAATCGTCTTCATAGCCTTCATCGTTAAGTCTCGAAAAAGCTCCCACTTGACCGTCTTAAAAAAATGTCTTGTCAAGCCACGTCATCGACCGGTTCGTGGGTCGAGCCCCTTTAACACTCCCGCCCGTGTCGAGTGGCGTCCGTCTTGTATGGCAAAAGCTCCGGCGCCGCGTCGCCCGCCGCCGTCGCGCCCTCGGCGGCGTCGCCCGCAGCGTCTCGGCGGCGTCACTCGTGTGTCTCTTGGCGTCGCCCGCATCCCAGCGCCGGTGGCGTGCCACGCCCGCCCGCTTCGCCAGCGTCGCCCTCGCGCCGCCTCGGGGCATCGCCGCGTCGCCTACTAAGCGAGATCCGCGCCCCTTCGGCCCTCGGCCTCGCCCAGCCCATCTTGGCGCTTTGCCGGCGTCCGCGTCGCGCGTCGTGCCTCCCTTAGCGCGTTTAGCAAGCGGCAGCGTTCTCGCCGGTTACGGATCCCAGATTTTAATTCTTCATCTCGCCTCCGTTTTCCGATCCGGATACAATTTATTTACAAAAATAAATAAACCTAGATCTGAGACTAGTCTATTACATTGATCAAATCAAACAAATTCTAATCTACTCGTGGATTTTCTCCGCGAGGCAAAAGCGAATTGAGCGAATCGAATTAAAAAAAACACAATTTATATGCATGCATAAATAAACACATTAAATTCCATGACAATTGGATACCTGAAAAAAAGATCTAGCAATTCTACTATCCAATTTCAAATTTAATGAAAATGAATTAAATTACAATTTAAAATTGAGCAAAACCGAGGCTCGATACCAGTTGTTGGGAAATTAATTGCCCGGATCTATTCGGGATGAATATTTAAATACAAATTTAATTCTAACAATTATTACTAGCATGAATTAATCTTATATTAATTCAAATAATAATTCAACAACAAATCATGCATATAAACAGTTCACGTAAATCCTACGATCGCGAATTACTACGAGTTTACGTGAACTTACCTCTTGGAATGGCAATGGTCTCGTCGATGAAAACACACCAAAAGACCTTCCCAAGTATTCCCTAGTCCTTGCTCGACAATCCGGTGGAAGGAAGCTCGCGAACAATTAACAAAAGGGAAAATAAAATTTGTTGCACCACCTTTGTGGATTTACTAAGTTTTCCAGCACATGGAATTGTACTTGGGAATGAAACATTCATCCCATATTTATAGAGGGTGGTGGCCGATTTTTTGCATATGGAATAGGGGAAAAAAATCTTTTCTTGATCTCCAAGAAATCTTGAATATATCTCATATATTCTTTTCTCCATAATTAAAATATTCCATAAAAATCCCACTCTCTTTTGTTATGACAAATTTCGAAAATAATAGGAACAAGAAACCAAGATTTGGATCTTCTTGAATTTATGAGATATACTTGTATTCCAAGAAATACATATCTTCCATAATATCTTTTCAAGAAAATCTTTCTTTCCCTTTATATTTCAAAATTTTCAAAAATTTCCATATGAATAACCAAGTGGGAGATTTCTTGAATTTAATGAGATAATCTTGTATTCCAAGAATACATATCTTCATTCCATAACAAAATTCAAAGAAAATCTTTCTCCCCTTTTTATTCATATTTTTTGAAAAAATGAGGAAAAATAGGCAACAAAATTTATTTTATTTTTAAACGCATTTTTCAGTTATTGGACTTTATGTTGGGCTACTTAGGGGCCCTTTAGGAGAATTAAAATTGGACCTTCCAATGGATCTTGAATTATCAATATTGAGCCACAATATTATCCAAGCCCATAAATATTAATTAATCCCACTACATAATTAATATTGCACTATCCATCTTAACCCATATTATAGTTAATATGGCTCCCGGTTATTATTTCCCGTGTTTAAGATTATCTAGCCCATTAATTAATTCAAGCCACTGAAATAGCTTTCCATTAATTAATATCTTTTATCCTTGGTAAATGAACGGTTCAACATTATTATCCATACCGGAAACTAGTTCCACTTGCAAGATTTGGTATGATAAAACTTATGAACCTCCCAAGGGGGCAAATCGAACAAGCGTACTTGCACACGATTCTCCATATTAAATCTTAGTAATCGCATGTGACCAATAATATTGCCCAAGATATAAAGTATTGAATCTCCTTGATTCTCTACCCGTAATAAGTCAAAGCAATAATTACTAACCACACACGATCCTATTTAAGGGATGAAGATTAAGAAATAACGAACCACTGAGGTCTAATTCTTCCTAGTTCAGTTCTGGATAATTTGTCTTCCTGTAGGTCCTATTCAGTGCATCAGTCATGCACTAGTGTAATCTCTTGGTCAAGACAAACCAATCTGAGCCTTACACTTCAACCTTTCATGATGGATTGTTCATTTCCATCTAGGTCGTGAATGGTGTACTTTTGGTTACAAGGAACTGTTAATTTAATCTTCTGTGATCTGGTATCACTAAATTAACTACAATGTAACACGTACTATTTATTGAACAATTATGCAGTAAATATATGTAACATTCGAAGATATTTAAAGCATCAGTGATAAACAATTTATTTCAATAAATAAGTCCGAAATTCAGTCTGATTATACAAAGTAAAAGCATACTTTCCAGTATAATCCCAACACTCTGGAGCGATGTACCTCACCCAAATATCTTTAACCAACATATATACGCTAATTAATATTTAATTTGAAAATTAAACTATATATAGAAAGTAAATACTGAGAATTAATTAGTAAACACATACCTGAGATAAAAGGCTATGCTCGTTGCACTCAACCACTGGTTGTTCACGACTTCAATCACATGCTCCCGACCGATGTATTCTTCAATAGAATTCCGATGAAAGTAAGCATTCATCGGAACTGTGACCATATCGAAATCAGAGGACTCCACTATCACTTGCACCGTATGGTGTATGGCGTAGTCGTGATCTAAGTCTCCAGGCAATGGATAACCAATTAGTCTGCGACCACCAATAGTGGAGTCCCTCGGTATCTCCCTCTGACTGGCTGCGATACCCTTTGATTTCTGTTTAGGCTTTTGTGGTGTCGGCAGTTTCTACAATCAATTTGTAACATTATTTAGAACGACAAATAAGATAATGAACTTTAAAAACATATATTAAATTTACCTTCATGGTGAGAGAGACCAAGTTGGTCGGTCATTCGATGAAGTCTCCGACAGCTGTTCCGATTGTGACAGCATCATCAATTGGTTTAGGCACTAGTGAATCCTCTTCTCCGATTACGGGTACATCGAGCGTGACCCTCACGAAACCAGGAGTGATGGGACTACCATGAATAACTCCATCGGAGTTATTGAGCAACGTTCTTGTAGCCACCATCCGAGTAGGATCCTCCAAATAAAGGAAGCATGGGGTCGATAACTAAAATCGTCCCTAGCATTAGCCGAAAACATAGCATCAGTGACACTATTTTCACAGCTTGCTCCACTTGAGGACATTCCGTGATGCGACCGTCTCTCGGACTTCATCTGTTTCAACTCTTTAGCCATCTGGGCAACCTATTCCGAAAGTATACCCACCATATTCATGGCTTGAAGAGCACGTAACATGGCCAATGATGACTTCGTCACGCCATATCCAACACTCCATAAGCGGTCAGGATGCTCCTGACGACCTATAGCCCATCCAAGTAGATCATCGGGACCGACAAAGCGGACGTCTTCGGGCGTCATGGTCTGAGACATACGCTCCTGAATTACAAAAGATTATTATTTAATCATTTGTTTAGAAATAATAGTTTCTAATTCAAAGACAAATTAATGGATAGCTTACCCCATCTTCGATGATAAGCTGTGCAGTGGAATCGAGAATATCCCCGAATCGAGTCTTTCTAGTAGTTTGAAATAACTCGAAATGGGTAACAACAGGCTCACGCTCTCCAGCTTTCTTTTTTTCTTCTTTCTACGATAGTCATTAACGTGTCCCCTTATTAGATATATTAAAAGTGAATATATTAACAAAATTAAATGTTAGGATTTTGATCTCACCAGATTTTCTCTTATGCGTGCATAACCTTTGTTCGATCCATGATATCGCGCCTTCATTGACTTGGCTTGTTTTGCGATTTTTCTCTCATTCCGACTACGATTGTAATAAAATACGATAAACACTGAAAAGCATAGGGCATTAAATGATATTGATCAATTTTACCTGGAACTCATCCTCCAAAGATCGTCGCACAAACTCCTCCCATTATGTAAGGGTCATCTTTGTATCCCACATTCTTCAAATCAACGCGTACGAACCCAGATCTTTCAACTTGGACCCCTTTAGGGATCCTCACCCAACTGCACTCGAAGATTAGTTTTCGGTGAACAACATAGTTGAGTTCCCAAATGTTGACAATCTGTCCAAAGTAAGTAGTATTCGATTGATTCCCTACAGTTGCAGTAATGGACACCCCACTATTCTGCATTGTACTTGTGGCATCATGATCTCTGGTATAAAATGTGTATCCGTTAATAAGATAACACTTATATGAATACACATGTCTATCAGGCATTCTGGATAACCACTTAACTCTTTCATTCACTGATTCTTTATCCCGTGACAACATATTTGCTAAATAACCATTGAATCAGTCAACAAACGTGCGATTGTGCTCAACTTCAATCCATGATCTGTCTCTGGTGGGAAATGTCTCAACAAGTGCTTGCATGTGCAAGTCAATAAAAGGAAGCACGTCGACCGTGTTGTGAAATACGCACAAGTGCATCCGTGTTAGTTCCTCCATACTAACACTTACAGATTGACCACCGGTAATGTCTTCACCATCCATCCTATTGGTGTACCGAGTAATTGGAAGTCCAATTGAATCGACATTCGGAATGAATTCAGACCAGTACTCGACTGCTTCTTCTACTAAATAGCGTTCTGCAATGCATCCCTCCGGCCTGGACATATTCATCACATATCATTTGAGCACTTTCATATATCTCTCTACACCATACATCCATCGCATACGAGCAGGACCACACATCCTTGTCTCGTGTACCAAATGAACGGTTAGGTGAACCATTATATCGAAAAATAATGGAGGGAAATACATCTCAAGCTCACAGAGCGTCGCCACAATCTGCCTCTGAAAACCAAGCAATTTTCTAGGATCTATGACCTTGCTACTCATTGCCTTGAAGAACCAACATAACTTTGTTATGGTTATGCGCACATTTTCAGGCAAGATAGAACGTATTGCAATGGACAAGAAAGTCTCCATGATGACATGATAGTCATGTGATTTCAGATTCATCAGTCTCACGCCATCATCTGATACAAGTCTCTGTAGGTTGGACGAATAACCCTCTGGAACTTTCACATCCTTTAGCGTCTGAAGTAACTCTTTTCTCTCATTCTTGGACAAGGTGTGTGCAGCAGGAGGTAAGAACGGTTGACCCCTTTCTCTAGGCACAGATTTTAGTTCTGCTCTTATTCCCATATCAATCATATCAATTCTTGCATTATAACCATCCTTGGACTTCTTATCAGCTAGGAGAGTATTGAGCAAGCTGGCACAAACGTTCTTCTCAACGTGCATTAGATCAATGAAGTGTCTAACATACAACTCTTTCAAATAGGGTAATGGAAAGAAAATTAATTCCTTCTTCCAACCGCTAGTGGGGACACTCTTTGCGAAGCTCTTTTCGTATTGTGTGTCGATATTCTTCATCTCATTCAATACATCTGAACCTAACAATAAACGTGGTGCTTCACCTGTCTCTATTGTGCCATCGAATGCATCAGTCATTGTTCTGTACTTATGTGTTGGGTCCAACCACCTCTTATGTCCCATATAAACAGTCTTCCTACAGTGACTCAAGCGAATGTGATGTGTCTGCTTGGTACAACAAGGACATGCATCGGCCCCCTTCACACTATATCCAGATAGATTCCCGTAAGCGGGAAAATCATTGATAGTTCCAAACAACATGGCCTTCAACTTGAAATTCTCCTTTCTACAAGCATCGTACACATTGACACTCTCATCGCACAGAAGCTTCAAGTCCTCTATCAAAGGAGCCAGATATACATCTATGTCGTTACCAGGTCGTTTGGGTCCTGATATCAACATAGACAACATCATGTAAGTGCGCTTCATGCACAACTCGGGTGAAAGATTATAAACTAACAATATCACTGGCCATGTATTGTGGTTGGTACTTTGGATACCGAATGGATTCATTCCGTCAGTTGAGAGTGCAAGACGCAAGTGCTGTGGCTCGTTGCCAAATTCTGGATATCTGACATCGAATGTCTTCCACTGGGTTGAATCAGCAGGGTGTCTTAGCATTCTATCTTTGATCCTATCATCATGATGCCGAGTTAAATTTCTAGCATCCACAACGCTACTATACATTCTCCTGAATCTTGGTAGTATCGGAAAGTACCACATCACCTTCGCGGGAGATTTATTTTTCTTATATCGCTTCTCCCCACACTTGGGACATTCATCGAGTTCTGCATACTCCTTCCGAAATAAGATACAATCACCCGGACAAGCATGAATTTTCTGATGTGTTAATCCGATGGACTTGAGCATTTGTTTAGCATCATATGCTCTCGTAGGCAGTACATTTCCATCAGACAATAGACCACTAATTGCTTCCAGCATACTTGTGAAGCACTGATCGGACAACTGGTGAGCTGCTTTTAGGTTGAACAATATCAACACAGCTGACAGTTTTGTTGCCTTCTCACACCCGGGCCACAGTGGTAATCCAGCAGAATCCCTTAACTTCTCTGACATATAAGGGTGATCTCACAGATCACCGTCATCCCCTCTCGATGTATCAACAGTCGGTACATCATCGAAAATATATGCATCCACTGTATCTTCAAACCTAAGGTCAGTTCCTAGGTTGCTTGAGCTACATCTATCTCTTGTCTCACTATGAGATGTCCAAACAGTATATGTTTTATCAATACCGTGAATCATCAAGTGGACGAACAAATTTTCTCGACCACTAACAGTTTTTCCATTCATACATTTCCAACAAGAACATGGAATGTACCGATGGTCGGTGCAGTGTCTAATTGCATGATTACAAAACTCTTCCACCCCATTCCTATACTCATCTGATAATCGATTTGCTCGAACTCACTTTCGATCCATATAGAACTAGCTACAGATGCCTATAGATGCCTATAGGAAAGACAATATGAAGACTGTTTCTCAAGACAATGTATCTTAAAGTATTAAACCTAAAAGCATACCTAACTATACTTAATCTACATTCATTTTAATTTTCTAATGTATTCTAATGTACCATCATTAATCATCTAATTAAAGAAACACACAAAAATTAATTCAAGCCACGTACTAACAACAATTAATCCACGCTACTAACAACAATATAATTAAACCAACATTAATCACAGACTAACAACAATACTTTTGAATTAAACAACTAATACCTTTGAATGAAACGCCTAATACTTTTTAAAGAAACAACTAATACCTTTGAATGGAACACCTAATATCTTATTAAGAAACAACTAATACCTTTTAATGAAATAACTAATACCTTTGAATGAAACACCTAATATTTTTTTATTAATGAAACAACTAATACCTTTGAATAAACACCTAATACCTTATTATGAAACAACTAATACCTTTGAATGAAATAACTAATACCTATGAATGAAACACCTAATACTTTTTTATGAAACAACTAATATTACCTTTTAACGAAACACCTAATACTTTTAAATGAAACAACTAATACCTTTAAATGAAACAACTAATATTTTTTGAGTGAAACAACACACAAATTGACAACAAATTAACCACAATATAATCAAACAACAATTAATAATCCTAACATATAAGAACAATTAAACTAAATTAAACAATCAAATATTCAAACAAACAACAATTAAAACCAAGCCAATTAACCAATTAATTAATCTAACACTATATATATATATATCCTAACATATATAGATATATAAATATATATATATATATACACACACATATATATATATATACATATATATATATATATATATAACATTAAATAAAATAAATAAATTACCTATATATAGAGGAAGGCGGTGGCGGCGGCGGTAGGGGAGGATGAGGCGGTGGCGGCGGTAGTGAGGAGGAGGAGGAGGCGACGGCGCGGTAGAGGGAAGGAGGAGGTGGAGGGCGGCAGTGACGTCTGTGTGATGGGGAGGTGGAGGCGGCCTTGACGGCCGGTAGAGGAGGAGGAGGGCGACGCGTGGCGGCAATGCAAAGTGGTGGCGTCGGCCGTTCGCTGGAAAAAATTGAGAAGGGTGCGATCGATATGGGGAGGAGGAATATTTGGACGAAGATGAAATGTGAGAGCGAGATGGGGGCGCGTCTGGATATAGGGTTACGCCCTTAGAGAGCGGTTCGGAACCGCTCTCTCTTGCAGAGAGCTGTTCGAACCGCATTCAAAGTGCCCTCTCTTGCGGCGGTTTTTAACCGCATTCCAAGAGAACTTCGAGAGGCGGTTACGAACCAACTCTCTTGAGAGCCGGTTTCGAACCGCTTTTTAATTTTAATTTTTATTTTTTAATAAAAAACCGCTCTCCAAGGTCGTTTTTGGAGAGCTCTTTCTAAAAGGACTGTCCAAGTAGAGCTGTCCAAGCTAAAATGTGTAGTAGTGAAACGTTTACAACTGGAGTTGGTATGCTGTGAAACTTGTTCACCGTGAAACTGGTTTTTTTTTTATAGACATACACTTTAGTAATAAAAGTCATACACTTTAGTAATATAAGTCACACACTTCAGTTATCACTACGACACTCTTTGCTATAATATAAGTCACACCCTTCACTTTTATGAGTAATACTCTTTATAGTAAAAAGTCACACACTTTACAGTAAAAAGTCACACACTTTAGTAATATAAATCACACTCCTTAACCAGTTTCACCGTAAAACTTGTTCACACTATACTTTGCCTTACAACTGAGGTCTTTAAATAAGAGCGGAAACTTAATTAAGGATAAATACTAACTATGGAAATAAATCAAAATAAATCATATCTAATAAATTAAAGATCCTAATTAAAACTAATTCCCTAATAATCTTGATTCTCCAAATCCGCTTATAATTATCCGAGATTGCTATCGCGATCTCGTCTCCATCATTCTCACCCTCTTTGAAACGATTCGAGGACGAATCGAAATCGATCTCGTCTCCATGGGAATAAAGTATAACCATCAAATAGTTGAGCTCAAAAATATCAGCTGTTCGGGTTTTGCTCAAAATCCTGAGGCGATAGGATGAACTTTTCGTAGCACTGCCAACAAAATAATTATCATTAATTATAAAAAAAATAGTTATTCTGTGAGAGATAACCTTCATCATCATCGAGGTAGACTTCGTTTGACGTCGTATCGAGTCCCCAAAAATTGGCATCGTAATCATTTTCTGTATCAAAATTGTTGCACGACTCGTCTTCAGGCTCAACATAAAAAATGGAATGCACATAATCAATTACGGGCTCTTCTTCGTCATAAATTGCTGGACAATTATAATATTCAATATTTTCGTCGGAATCAGAATATCTATTGTTCAACTTAAATGAATCATCATCCACAAAAGATGCATTAACAAACCCAAAATAATCCTCAGGTCCACCAGCAAATTTTTTTCCATAAAGTTCATTAGGTCCATTAAAATGTGCAAAAAAGTCATCAGGCCCATAATTAAAATCAGAAGCATTCTGCCCAAATGGCAACAGAGCCGAAGGTCCAACATATGAATTCATAGACCCAAACTGTGCAAACCCCAAGTTATCCAAAGGCCCAGTTCTGGTGTCTTCCTCAAGCTTATTTAAAGGCCCAATTTGCTCAAAATTTTCAGAACAAAAATGAAAAGGCCCATTCTTGGCTTAGGTTACTCACACCGATAATTTTAGTAAATACACCTTCTATGACATTTTTTCTTAAAAACAGCCAAATAAAAAGTCAAAAATACCCTTTTCATTATTACATTCTTATATGCATTAATAGGTACATTGTTCCTAATCAAAACATCAAACCTCGTCAATGAAGATCAGATAATTTTAAAATTAAAAAAAAACAGTTCAAACGAAAAAATTAAAGAAAAAAATGAAATACCCGTGAAATTTATTGTATGGGTTGAATAATGTGATAGATAAACGTTTCATAAAGTTTCACTTTATAATTTCGCGAATTAAAAATTTCGAGCCTGGTTTTTCGAATTTTTCAAGGTTTCTCGAGAAAAAATTCGAAAACATCCCAAATTTTCGAGAAAAAAAAACCGAAATAAATAGAAAATTTCGAAAACAGATCTATTCGGATTTTTTTTCCGAACAAAGACAAATATTTCAAAAAAAAAACGAAATAGATAGAAAATTTCAAAAAAAATTTGTGATATTGATATGTTTCAAATCAAAAATAGAGAAACCTGGACGTAGTTCGAACTATGGTCTGTGAAAGAAAATATGAAAATGAAGGGAGGTGTGTTTCCAAGTGTTGGGGGAATGATAATGGAAGATGACGACTTCGGGTGGTGGGGTGCAGGGGAATAGAGGGAGGCTTTAGGATGGTGGTTAAGGGTGGGCGACGTCGAAGTGGTGGAGAGTGGTGAGGCGCTAGGGAAAGGGGAAGCAGCATCAGGATGGTGGAGGGATCGGCGGCGGCCACAGCCCTGAGTTTGGGGGTTGAAAGAGAAGAAGAGATGGAGGAGGTGTAGGGGAAGGAGAAGACGAACAGATGAGGGAGAAAATAAAATTAGGGTTTTTGAAGAAGGATAAATTTGGAATTTTGGGGGAGGGTGTATTAATCCAGTAAGAGGTGTTCTAATCCGAGAGGTGTAATTACTAATTATGTCGGTGTGAATAACTTGAGCCCCCATTCTTAGCATTATGCTCGATAACGCCTGCAGGCCCATGTGTTGAGGGTTGGGAAACATAATACTTACCAATACCTTCGCCTCTGAGGCAGTTGTATCGATTGGTGTGCTTGAAAAGCCCATTTCCTCGGCGAACCGACAGCGGTGGACACCGGGGGGTTGTTGGAGGGAAGTTGTTGTTGGCGCTCTAGGTGTTCATCGCCGGAAGGAGAGTGATGAAAACGCCTGTCAGTGTCGAAAACTTCTGGAATCTCTCGGGGCTCGTGAATCGAAACAAATGGCAATGTGTTCACTGTATCACCATCGAAACCAAAATCTGAGATTATTTCATCTTCATCAGAGTAAGTAGTGTACTCGTCGAAAATAGGGGTGGGACGATCAAGACGCGCCTGACGATTGTCCCTGTGGCCCGTTGGTCCTGTCGGCGATTGCATATTGGGTAAGCAAGTGCACGACTTTGGCCAATTGGGTTGTGAAATCGTCCAATCTTTGCGCAAGGGTGTCATCTCTGTTGGAATTAAGACGAGGCGGCATCATAGGAGTGTGGCCTGGATCTAAATACCAACTGATGCAGCGGGGCGTATAGATAAAAACGAAAACACCTTCTAAAATACGTTGATTCAACAATTGAATACCGTAAAATAGACAAACAGGAAAAATCATTTTCTTAATTCATCATTCAACTGAGTAAAACGTTTACAACTGAGGTCTTTAAATAAGAGCGCAAACTTAATTAAGGATAAATACTAATCTATGGAAATAAATCAAAATAAATAATATTTAATAAATTAAAGATCCTAATTAAAACTAATTCTCTAATAATCTTCAAATCCGCTTATAATTATCCGAGAATGTTATCGCGATCTCGTCTCCATCACACACGTAATTTATGAGATTATTGCATTAACATTAATGTGTTTGGATATATTGAAGGATTTGAAATTTTGACGCAAAAATATTTCAAATTCATTCAATTTGAGATGAATGTCAAGATTACCTCAAAAGTTAGTATGGTCGATGGAATTCAGGGATTAAATTATAAATGATCTTATAACTTTTTATTTTTTTTGATTTAGTCCTGTAATTATTTTTTGAAACGATTTAGTCCCATAATTATTAAAATTGTTCAATTTTCATCTCATAATTATTTCTTTAGAATGATTTAGTCCGGCATATTCATTTTGCGACTACCACGGACGGACTTTGACTATACAATCTCAAATACCTTTCTTTTCAATACTCAATAAAAGTATTTTGAAATCCTACATCATCCACCTCTAATATGTATTGTTACTGCACCCTACACCCTACACTCTCATTTTATTTTGAAATAAATAATTTACTATATATGTATATATATCCTCACAAATAATAATCCCCTCACTTTTACACAATTTTCAACACATCACATTCATTCAATCATTACAACAACAATATAATAATACAAATCAATCGACTTTTTCTCCATTCTACACAATCTTATCCTATAAAATCCTCAACAAATAAATACTCAACTTTTTGAATAGGATTTTAAAATCCAAGGACTTTGAAATCCAAAATTTTCCACGTCCACTATAAGCCCAAAACGAACATACCCATAGCTACTAGAATTGCTCAATTTTCATCCCCTAACTATTTTTTGGAATAAAATTAGTTCCGTTACTACTAGAATTGTTCAATTTTCGTTCTATTTTACCGAAAATCACCCAAAACGACGTTGTTTCACCAGTGTATTAGTCATGTGTCATTTTAAATTCGGGATTCCGGCGAAGCTCGTATTTTAGTCATCGATTTGCACAATTTAATACACTTGTCAATTAAATGAAATACACACCATTAATTAACACAAAATGAAAAATTACTGAAACAAATCTAAAAGAAATGGGTAGATTAAATCCCCCAATTCTCTAAAATCAGGTACTTTCCCAATATTCAACCCTAAATATGCAAGAACTCAATTTGGCGAAGAACAATAATTTTTTAATTTTTTTTCAATTCAAGTTAAAACACGAGCCTTTCCTTTTAATTCCCAATTTATAGGTTAAATTAGTGTCAATGTAAGTGCCTAAACAAAATTGAACAATTCTAATAGTTATGGGACTAAGTCATTCCCAAAAAAAATAATTATGGAATGAAAATTGAGCAATTTAGTAGTTATGGGACTAAATCATTAGTGAAAAATTGAGCAATTTTAATGTCGTTTTTAAAATATATTTATTTTCGAAAAAAATTATTTTCTGGATTTTTTTTCTCAATATTTTCGATTTTTTTTCTGAAAAAAATATTTATTTTCGAAAAAATTATTTTCTAGAAAAAAATTTATTATTAAAAAAATCGAATTTTTTTTTTTAAAAAAATCAAAAAAATCATATTAATTTTAAAGTTAAAAAATTACTATTAAAGAACTTATAAATTTTATTAGTCAAACCCAAAAAATATTTAAAATTACATGATAAATTCTCCAAAACAATTTAAGATATTTAAAATAAAAAACCAAAATCATTCCTTAAATAGTTAAAATAGTCCAATCAAAATTGGGCATATTTTAAAAGAAGAGGGGTAGGGATAAAATGAAAAGAAGTGTATATGTTTGTGCGTGTATGATACAAATATATTTTGTTTTCTGAAAAAAATTAACTTTGGGGGACGATTTTTTTAGATGAATTGCGTAATATTTTCGATTTTTTTAAAAAAAAAGAGATAGATAGATGGGGGTGCAAATAACTTGGGCCATTGATTTATTTCTATAAATATATAAAAAACGAAAAAAAAAGTTATTTTCTAGAAAAAATTTTTATTATTTATTTTAAAAATTTTTTTAATTGAAAAAAATATTCAACTTAAAAAATATATTCAAAAAGTAAAAAATTAAATTTTGAATTTTAAAAACACGTTTTAAAAATCTATAAATATAGTTTTTTAAAAATATTTCCCATCTAATTTTTTTTTTTTAATTAAAGAATCAAATTTTTATTTTTTACGGAATATTTGTTCCCATCATAATGTGCTATAAGTTTGCTTTTTTAATTTAGGGTGATTGTATTGTATTGATTTATGCTTCATTTTTTTAATTTTGTCATTATATACTCTACCTAACATTCAATTTATCTATTCCAATATTGCAGTATGTGAATGGCTCTTCAAGTATGTCAACAAGGCTCGACTTCTCAAAAATGGAATACACCTTGAAGTTGCTACAGTCGGAAAACGAAAAACCTGCATTTCCTTTAAGTTAAATAAAACTGTATGAAAGTTGTTGAATACACTATTTTCAAACAAATGTGAAACTGAACAATTTATACAGAGTTTTTTGGTCGTAGATGCATTTTCTCCCCATTTATATGTCAAATAGAACGAAAATAAATCAAAGTGCTTAATAAATATTACCTGTAGTTCTTCATGGCTGATGTGCAATTTAATGAATATATATTTAGGAGAGGAGATTACAATTTTCTTTTTATTGTCATCCCCTTTACTCAAATGTTTCTTCTTTTCGGTTCGGAACACGTGTCCACTAACGTGTACATCGACCGAGGCCTTAATTATCTTTTATTGCTAACTAAATGTAGTCTTGTATGCTTTAATTATTTTCAATGCAAAATAAATATACATAAATTTAAATATTTAATTGGTAACAGAAAATGATCAATGGGCTATAACAATAATTTAAAATTTAGCTCCTGGCCCATTCAACATTTTGGTTAGGGATATGAAGCCGGTTTGGCCAAACCCGTTTTTTCCTAAACCGATGCTTTAATTTTAATTTTATTTTTTTCTTTATTTTTTATTTATTAATTCATACTCAATGCAAAATAAATATACATAAATTTTTGTGAAATGAAATATTTCATTGGTAACAGAAAATGATCAATGGGCTTTATAACAATAATTTAAAAATTTAGCTCCTATAGTTCCCATTCAACATTTTGGTCCATGGAATTCGGACCAATTAAATTAATTGTCAAACCTGAATATTTTAAAAAAATATATCATATTCATATATATATATATGATTTTCTTGCAATAATTAACCAATTCATGGTTTTAATAATTGTCTCACCAAAGATATTGTCCATGGAATTCGGACCAAAATTAATTGTCACGGTAAAAAATAGTATCAATATGGTTAATAATTTTTGAGAAAAAATGTCATGAAATTACAGTGAACTAATTCACAAGTTAACATAAATTAACATTTATTTGTTTCAAGTTAACATAAATTAACATTTAATTGTTTCACGGTGTAAAAATTAACATTATTTTTAAATTATGTTTTAACTCACTGTGAAATTGTCTTATATAAGATATATTCATAACAATTTTGTTTTTTTAATATAAATGATAGAAGCATGAAATATTTCAGGAAAATTGAGATAAACAAACTAAAACAATGAGAAAACAAATAACATATATATATATATATGTATGTATATATATACGAATATATATAGAGTTAAAAATTTGTCAAATTTTAAGAATACATACTTGAACAAGTGTAGTTATACTTACTTCATGTTAAGGAGGTGAACTTCGCTCTCTAACAAGTACTAACAAGAAGAGTGACTTAATATCAATAAATAAAAAATCTAAATATCAATAAATAAAAAATCTTCTTTTATTCTTTATATTTTACTTTTCATCAATTTATTTTAAATTTTATTAAACTTTTGTTATAAATGTATTTTTAGCACATTAGTTGTCAAATTAATTGTCTTTTTACAATTTGTAGGCATACATATAATTTAAATTCAGATTTACAATAAATTTTTTAATTTTTTATAATATTTATCAATTGTGTAATTATATGAGTTTTTTTTTTTAAATCTGAATATAATTTAAAATAATTAGTAGTTATAATGAATTTAGTGGTATACTTAGGTGGTGTTTTGGAACTCTTTTAAAATACTAGAAGCACTTTTTTTTTAATAAATGGTGTTTTATAAACTTAAAATAAAAGTAATTCCACAATTAATTGAAAACATGCACTTAGTTTTGCAATAGTGAGATACACATACTCTTTATTTTTTAAAATTCATATAATTTTTTTTTTATAAAAATCAATTTGTACATTATTAATAATAAATTTAAATTAAACTATTATCATAATCAATATTATTAAATTTTATTAATATTCAACCCGTGCATTGCACGAGAGAAATACTAGTAGTTGGTAAATGCAATCCAATATGATTAATTTGCTGAGGTATGGTATGACTATCGGTTGGTCCTATAATATATTGAGTTAGGTTGGGCTGGGTCATGTTAATTATCTACTGAAGTCCAAAAGCAGGCCCAGTATCGGTTGGGCCTAGAATGTATCTACTTCTGAAGTAAAAACTGAAAAAATCATAGCCACTTTCTACTGAATTCCATCTACACTGTCTATTACAATCCATGAATCAGAACGTGCCACGTTTTTTCAATTTCTAGTAAAATCATCACTGTATCAATTCAATTTTTCTCCCCCAATTCTCAAAAGCGCCCTCAACTCTATCAAATCCACATCTCTCACGGTAAGTCTTGGCTTTCTTTTTCCATATACTTCTATCTTTTCAGAGTTGAGTTGTGTGAATTTCTTGCTAATTCCAATTACATGATAAGAGAAGAAATTTTCAAAATAACATGCATTGATATTGTTTGATAAAATGCATAGGAGAGGCATTATCTCTGGTTGGCATTTAACAGTGTTTCAATTTCTTCGTGTTAGGAAAATTACATAAACAAATTAATTTCACGACTTTGTTACAAGTTTGGACTTTTAGTTGAGACTGGGCCTCCTACCATAGATGAAATAAGAGAATTCAGCCTGCGAAAAAATTAAATAAATGAATTAGTTTCATAACTCTCCACAAATTTGAATTTTTAGATGAGATGGTATTCCTTCATGATGGCTTGAGAGCTTTAGTGGTTTTAGAGCCGAAGTTGGCAGTGAGTGGGAAAGTTTTAGTGAACAGAATGAAATGCCCTGATTTTTTTTTTTTTTTTTGGTTAAGTTTGCTTGATTTTTAGTGCAATTAGGTCTAAATAATATGAAGAAATTGGTAAATGAATTAGAGCGGTGAAAAAGTTGATTAGTAAAATGAATGACATATTGGGAAAACTAGTAAAATGAATGAGGTGGCAAGTTTTCCTCCATAGACTACAATGAATGGTATAGATGTGATAAAATGGAGGAAGTTATTATGAGGGACGAAGCGGAATAGTTCAAGTGGTTAGAGCATTACTATTTAAGCCGTGGGGTCATGAGTTCGAGTCACCATTTATCTGATTAAAAAAAAAAAAAAAATTATAGGGGAGAGAGCATCTTCAAAATTCTACCCATGTGAAAGGACTTCAATAGTTTCTGGTCTATGATTGGGTGTTGGACAATCCTATTTTAAATTTGGGAGTCACCACAGTTATTTTTCAAATCAATGTGCAGCACCCCAACATAGACAAAATCTTTTGCTAATGTTTAAGAACTTTGTTTCTAAGACTAGTACACATGTATATAGTTAAAGATCAATCTTACATTTTTCTGAGTACAAAATATAGGGAAAGTAGAGTGACGGAAGAGGGGGCAGCCCTTGGCCGGATCATCCAACTGTTCGCAAATAATACAATGACAGAGCAACAAAGTAAGAGTAATTAGATGGGATCCTACAATATGGAAATCAAACATTCTTTTTTACTCTGATGCTATATTATTTCAAAGAGTTACCTATCATCAAGGTACATAGTAATGCCATTTCACTTGGATCCCGAAATCTTCATCTCCCCACACTCAGCTCAAGGCTATCATATCCGTGATTATCATACGTCGCGATTGAGCTACTGCCATCACCATTACCGAACGAAATTAGTTCTATACCCTTACCAAACAAATACTCCATCTCCTCTGCCCTGCCAGCATTCCTGGACCACGAATGTGTTCCTCCGACTATCAGCCCTTCAAGTTCCATCGCCACTTCTTTCATGCTCGGCCTATCTTCACCTCTCACATTCAAACACTCTTTTGCAAGCCTAGCGACTTCCGAAACCTGCTCCATATTTGCATCACCAACTACATTATCATCAAGAATTTCAAAGAAGCGCTCTTGCTTTAGCATGTAAAGGAAAAAGTTGGTTAGGGTTTTCTCCTCTTCAGGCTTATTAAAGCTTATCGCTTTCCTTCCCGTTAGTAGCTCCAAAAGGACTACTCCAAAGCTATAAAATCGCTTTTCTCAGTCAACTGGTGTGTTTGCATGTATTCAGGATCTAGGTATCCGAGAGTCCCCAATATGACAGTTGATAACTGCTTCAGATCCATTGGAACCAATTTCGACGCACCAAAATCTGACACTTTAGCTGTGAAGTTATCGTCTAAAAGGATATTGTCTGACTTGACATCTGTATGTATGATTGGGGTAGAAGCAGCTGAGTGTAGATACGAGAGGACACCAGCAGCTTCTGCAGCAATCTTTAAGCGTGTTTCCCAATTAAGAAAACGTGCTTTCATGTGATTGTGTATGTGCTCAGAAAGAGTGCCGTTGCTGATGAATTCGTATACCAGGAGTGGGACTTCTGTTTCAAGGCAACAACCGAGGAGCCTTACTACATTCCTGTGGTTTATTTGAGAAAGAACAAACACCTCATTGATGAACTGGTCGATTTGATTTGGATCAACTCCTTTAGACTTCTTGATGGCAACTACTCTCCTGTCTGGTAACAAACCTTTGTATATTATCCCAAAGCCACCTTGACCGATGATCATGCTATTATGGAAGGTGTTGGTCGCCTTTTCTAGCTCGGATGAAGTGAAGATTTTCACCATGTCTGGTGATGCTTCTCTTCTAGTGAGTTTTTCTTGTAAGAGCGTGCCACCATTCTGGAGAAAGAATTTTTGCTTTGTTCTTCTCAATGATCTTCTCTTCAATTCAACGTATAACAAGATAGTAACGAGTAGTAGAGCAATGATGCCAAGGGCAATCCCTATTTTAGAAGACAAAAAATCATATGAGACGGTCTCATGCATCAGACGGGGTATAACTTAGTACAAATCACATTCACCTCTCTCAAAGTGCTAAAGCGTCAATGCCCAACTTATGTCCCGTCTCATCGTGAGACCGTCTCATACAAGTGTGTCTCATTTTAGAAACTTAAGATTAGGATGGTTTAAAGAATGATTCATTTGAAGTGCAGTTAGGGTGTTTGGTTAAAGACAAAAACTCGTATGAGACGGTGTCTTACATGATACAGGTAAGAACTAGTACAAACCAACACTTATTCCAAAATATTAAAACGTCATCTCAAATTATGGTGCATTTCACCATGGGACAATCTCATGCAAGTGTGTCTCTTGGTTAAATTTATAAGGTCCTTCCATTAAATTATAAAATAAGTTTTCACATCTTGTAAGCTCAAAAAAAAAAAAAAAATCAGCACCCCAACATATTAGGTTTTAAGCTATACTTAATATTCCCTCCTATTAAATTGAAATGACATTTTTTTGTCTCTTCAGCCCTTTAATTATTCGTAATTTTAAATAATTTTTTGCACTTTTTGATATTAACTAATTATGTTTTTAATTTATTCTTAAAGCCATTAAAATTAATTTTGCTAGTGATAGTTTTCAAAGTCTAAATGTAAAATTTCAAAGCAATTAATTGAGGGTAAATAGAAAGTGAATAATTTTCTTAATTAATATGTGCATATTTATCCAAAATCATGACATATATTTTGGATAGGAGGTAGTATATTAATTAAAATAATTAAATTAAAAAAAAAAAAATCACCCCGACCCTCCAAATAAATAAAGGTGCAAAAGAACTTTTAACAATTATAAGATGTTAGAGCTCATAAATAAATTTAGCCAACGTAGTCTATCACTACTATAATATTTCTATTTCTTTTCGTACCTGTCATATTTTATCTATATTGTGTAACAGAAAATCACTACCGTAGAACGAATACTGACCTGCTACAAGTCCTAATATAAGTGATGATTGTTCATGAATGCAACCTTCTCCACCAATTATTCCATCTCCATGGTACCCTTTACGGCAACGACAGTAATAACCCCCTTCAGTGTTCACACACTCATGTTTGCACTTGTTCAGACTTGGGTCTTGGCATTCATTTACATCTGCACATGGCATTTTACATTCAAAAACCAAGTAGCAAAACGTTATTTGAAACAAGATTTATTTGCTCATATATAGAGTTAATTAAAAAAGAATTTATCTCATAACTTGTCCAATACTGTTCAATTTTGGTCCCAAAAAAATTAGCTTCGATTTATTCACAATATTTTAAAAAAATTACCTATTTTTACCCCAAAATCATTAGAGTTGAAAACGCGGTCAACAAATTTTTAAGCTTGGGACAAAATAAAAAAGGTTAAGTTTTTAGGAATCAAAATTGGACAGTAGACAAGTTATTTGACCAATAATTTTTTTTTAAACTCCGTCTAACATCAGCATAAAATACTTGCATATTACAGAATGATGCAAGTAGCTTATGCTGATATTTATTCCAGATCATTTATACCTTTACATTCATCTTCAAGATAAGGATTTCCTCGATAATTGTTGTGGCAACGCACCGATAACCATAACCATTTTCAGGGTAGCACGTCGAATTTCGGCTCCTACAAGCAAATCCCGAGGCGTTTGTCCTCGCCTCGTCACAGGTCCCGTTCCCAATAGCCCAATCAACCACCATAGGAAGGCTCTCCACATTTCTCAAGTTGCTCAGATTTTGCTTGGAAAATGTAAAAGCTTTGTCCTCCACAAGAAAAGCATACCCACAATTGTTGAAGTCCGAAACATTAGTATAATTGTAATAACTCCTCAAATCAATATCCACTCTCCAAACATCTTGGGGAATGGGAATTTTTTTTTTCAGGACTATAATTTTAGGGGGTGACAAAAGTAGGACTGTAACTTTTCGAGTCGGCAAAAGTAGGACTGTAACTTTTAAAAGTAGCAAAACTAGGCCCGTAACTTTTAAAAAATAACGATTACAGGCCAAATTAAGCCCGAATTGCCCTCTTTCGGTC
This sequence comes from Stenogyne calaminthoides, assembly GCA_037126765.1. Taxonomy (NCBI): domain Eukaryota; kingdom Viridiplantae; phylum Streptophyta; class Magnoliopsida; order Lamiales; family Lamiaceae; genus Stenogyne; species Stenogyne calaminthoides. The sequence continues at coordinate 25,985,454 of JBBCBC010000029.1, read as the reverse complement.
TCAAATCGCACACGTAAAAATTCTTACTAATAAACATAAACCTAGTTTCACCGTATTTTGCTACTAATTTCCAGAAAATAGTAATGGCGTTCAACGGCAACAAGTCTGCTCTCTTGGGAAACAGCGCGCGTTGAAGTTGGCCGATCAAATTTCCGTTTGACGGGTAATCCGTTTATACTGCTTGGCGGCGGCAAAAGAATTTCTGAATCTAGTTTATCGTTTTTGCGGCGGAGGAGTCAGCTTGCCGTTCTGCGGCCGGATAAGTGCATAAGAAAAGCCTCGCGCTTCAACGGTGAATGGAAAGAAGTCTCAATGCTCTTTTGATCATGGTATATTAATAGAGTCTTAAACAAACACACAAAAAAATCCTCTAACACCCCCATTTATTAAGCACATAAAAATTTAAAAATTAACATGCATTACTAAACACACCCCATTTTTTTCCTATTATATCCTTCTTCTATTAAAATATAAAAATAACACTTTCCTACCTTTCCTTTTCTCATGAACATTTTTCTCCTAAAAAGATCATTTGATTATTTTGTATTCATTAATTTTTTATAAAAACATTCTAAAAATTTTATATAAAATCAAAAATATATTACAAAAAATTCAACTAAATTATTTCAAACATAAATAAATTCAAAAACTTAATTAGAAAAAAAATCTTCAAAATACAAAATAAAAACATTAAAAAGTAAACTAAATTTTTAAAAAATATTTAATTAAAAAAACTGAAAAAAAAATAAATGAAATCTGTAAAATATTTAAAAAAATAAATCTAAAAAATAATTAAAATTAAAAAAGTCAGTAAAACTAAATAAAATCGGAAAAACCCATTTTAATTAAATTAATTTTAAAGATTTATATTATTTTTTAATATTTGTTTTAGTTTTAATTGGTTTTTTATTTTTTCTTAATTTACTTATTTTGAAGATTTAATAATATTTTATAAAATTTAATTTTTTTTCAGATTTTTTTTTCAATTTTTGCTTATTTGATTTTTTTTATTTAGATCATTTTAAAGATATAGTTACTGTTTTATTATTTTTATATTTTTTTTTATTATTTTTTCACATATAATAATTTTAAAAAACTAGACTTATAAAAAGTAAATAAATAATTTCAAACTGAAAAAAAATTAGAGGACTAAAATCAAAATAAATAAAACTTAAAAGAAAGACAAAATAATATCTCATATTTATATAGGGTAACTTAGTCATTTTATATATATATCTATTTTTGTTTTAAAAATTATGGGGTGTGTTTAGAGGATATTGGGGTGTGTTTAGTGGCACTCATATTAATATTATATTCCCTTTTTTATTTAATTTCTAAACCGTCAATCGTGTGATTGTTTAATTGAAATTTTTTATTTTGAATTTTGCATAGATTTCTCAAATTAATATTAGCTTGTAGATCAAATTTATTATTTTTGGGTTTATGGGTGTGGTCTTTTAACACTATAGAAGGGCCTAATTTGTACTTGGTTTGTGTCTAGTTTATAAGAGTGTGACATTACTTAATATATTATGCCATTTCTCTATTTTTGTTAAATTTAATTTACAAATTTTTTAGGTGATCATTAATATTGAATGACATTCTAGGAAATATATTGACATAAATTTGTTAATTTG